>RYYW01000099.1:59043-193343 GCA_013621005.1 Aeschynomene evenia | reverse complement strand
ATAAATTACTATACCAAATAATATAATAGTTTAATTAGAAAATTATGTGAGTTACTAGTTAAGTAAAATTTATTTATAAATGTGCTAAAAAAGTTAACTAGAAGTTTAGAAGAACAATAATAATTAAAAATTATGTCATACTCTATTTCAATATCTTCATTATCTGAATAATCTTCTTCATTTATGGAAGATTCATCTTGATCTTCATAAGTTTCATAATCACTTGATCTATCTGATTCTTCAATTCTTCATTTTCATTAAGAATATCTTTATCAAAGCTTAACCCACCAATATCATCTCTATTTAAAACATCACCACCTTGGTCTAATAATTGTTCTTCTACTATTTGACGTGTAGTAGCTAACTCATCTAATTGGTATGGTCTGAGTCATCTTCCTCTTCAGGCAAATCAAAATTATTTCTTGGCCCAATTTCACTGCAGTGTGCCACTTTTCATTGTCACTATGTTTTACATATATACTGATCCAACTTGAGAAGATAAAATATAGGGATCATCAGTGTATATAATCTTGTGATATCTACACTAATATTTCCATACTCATCTTTCTTGTACCCTTTGCCTTGATTTCGACCTTGAGAAGGGGTCTCAAACCAATCACATTTAAATAATATAACAAAGTTATTAGCCAAATATCTTATTTCTACTATTTTTCTATCACCCCGTAATAATCAAGTTGTCCAGAAAAGTCATCACCCTTCACAATCACACCACTTTTTGGGTTTTTAGATGTTGTTCAGCATCTTTAGTACGAAACTTTAAACCATTAAAAATATATCCATTATGATTAAGTACACGACAATCTGGACCTCTTACTAATGCTACTAATTGGTCATTGACTCTCTCATCACCAAGCTCTTGCAATCGAATCACCTATACATAAATATAAATATTTAGAAAAAAAAAACTTAGGAGATACATGAATAGAAACACATTTATCAGTATAGTTTGAAATAAATGTAATATATTGAACATCCTATTAAAAGAAAGAAAAAGAAGTCATGCATCAATCTTAGTACCTCCTTTTCAAACCATTTGTGGAATTGTTCCTTATGTCTCTTTTCTACATTTCTACAATGTTCATTTCTTATTAAAGTCATGTGCTCCCTGTAAATCGAAAAACATGTGATAAGACACTAAATTAAAAATAAAATATATATATATATATATTTAATACACACACAAATTATGATTTTAGTCAAAATAAATAAGGAACGATAATACATACTCAATCCAAGGTCTGACCTCTTCACAATTTTGTAATATGTAGAAATGAGCTTGTTGAATTTCATTATTGCTTAAAGTTTCCCATGAACATGCTCCTGTAGACCTACCATTATTATTGAACACAGATAGGCCAATGCATTCATCAATTTCACCTTCCATATATCTATCTGCTCGGTTCAATCTAGACTCCATATCAGTCAAATATCTAGCACAAAATATCATGCATTTTTCAGCCACATAACCTTCAGCTATAGAACCTTCCGGGCGTGCTTTGTTACGTACATAACTCTTTAGAACGCGCAGGAATCTAATAAAAAACAAAGAATTACAAATGGGTGTGCATGATTATGTAGTAAAGTATGAGTTTTAAATATCAAATATTTTCAATTAAGAAAAAGTTTACCTTTCAACAGGATACATCCATCTATATTGAACTGGACCACCAAGTTTTGCTTCATTTGCTAAATGAATTGGCAAATGAACCATAACATCAAAGAATGTTGGGGGAAATATACGCTCCAACTTACAGAGAGTCGTTGCAATATTTTTCTCTAGATGATCTAGCTCATCAATTTTTATTACTCTAGAGCACAAATCACCAAAGAATAAAGACAATTCGATTAATGGATCACACGCATCCTTTGGGAGTAATCCCTTTATGGCAAGTGGGAAATTTCTCTCAAATAGAACATGATAATCATGACTCTTAAGCCCAGAAATTTTGCATTCCTTTATATTAATGCAACGACTTATGTTTGAGGCATAAGCATCGGAAACTTCACCTCCTTTATCACTTTACAAAACCTTGTCTTTTCTGATGTTGACATTGTGTATTGCGCAGCAGGAATTATGTATTATCTCCATTTCTTACGGGATGAAGTGGTCGCTTGAGTCCCATGTGTTGCAAATCTAATCGAGCATTTAAGCTATCTTTTGTTTTGCCTTCAATATTCAATAATGTTCCAATAATACTTTCACAATATTTTTTTCAAATATACATAACATCTAAGTTGTGTCTCAACAGAACAGTCTTCCAATAAGGCAATTCAAAAAAAATACTTTTTTTCTTCCAATTGTGATGTATCTCTTCATTTCGCTTTCTTTTTTTTGTAGCTTTTCCAAAAGTTATTGGCTGTAAATTTTCAAGGTGGGTTATCACGTCATCTCCACTCAATGGTCGTGGTGCAAATCTTACCTCCTTTGTATTGTCAAATGAGCTCTTATTCTTACGCCCAAGGATGATCAATAGGTAAGAACCTGCGATGACCCATATAACAATGCTTGCGGCCATATTTCCAAACGACAAGAGCTAGTTTCTACATGGCAACATGGGCAAGCTAATGCTCCTTTAGTACTCCACCCAGATAACATTCCATAAGCAGGAAAGTCATTAATAGTCCACAATAATGCATCATGCAATCGAAAATTTGTCTTGACAATGCATCATAGGTCTCAATACCTACATCCCATAATTCTTTTAGATCATCAATTAGTGGCTGAAGATAAAACATCAATGTCATTCCCAGGACTCTTTGGACCAGATATAAGTAGAGATAGCAAGAAATTTGGTTGTTTCATACATAACCAAGGAGGTAAGTTATAAGGAATCAAAACAACAGGCCACATACTATAAGAGATGCTCATCATACCAAAAGGGTTGAAACCATCTAATGCTAACCCAAGTCTTACATTACGTGGATCAGAAGAAAAAATTCTATGTTGATCATCAAAAGTTTTCCATGTCATAGAGTCTGCAGGGTGTCTCATAAGTCCATCATCAATTCTTTTACTCTTATGCCATCTCATATCTTCTGCAATTTGCTTTGACATAAATAATCTTTGTAATCTTGGTTTTATAGGAAAGTAGCGGACTATTCTTATTAGGAATATTTTTCCTCTGCTTATTGCCTTTGTTGCTTTCTTGCCATCTAGATTTCTCACAAATAGGACACTTGTCAAGTTCCTTTGTAGTCATCTCCCCTATACAAAATACAATCATTAGCACAAGCATCTATCTTCTCATAATCAAGTCCAAGATCCTTTATAATCTTTCGAACCTCATACATTGAGTCAGGAAGAACATTTCCTCCGGGTAAAGCTTCCTTTAGTAATTTCAATAGTGAATCAAGTGAGGTATTGCTCCATCCATGAAGACATTTCATTTGAAAAAGACGCATGATAAATGATAATTTGGAAAACTTTTCACATCCAGGATATAGTTTTTGTTTAGCATCCTTTAATAATCCATAAAACTTTCTAGCTTCTATGTTTGGCTCTTCAGAAACATTACTAGGCATAGGTTGACCAAATCCATCATCTCTATCCATGTTAAATGATTGATACATGTCGTGAAGTAAGGTGTAGGTCTGAGCATCATCACTTCTTTCGTTATCATTTGTAACATCATTGTTATCATCATTAGAGTCATTATTACCACTATCTGAAGAGTCATCACTTGCACTTTCTCCATGATACTCCCAACAATTATAGGTTAGTTGAAACCCCCATTTCAATAAATCATCCTTGACACCATCTCTTGACTTATAGTAAACATTATTGCATTTACAACATGGGCACCTAATACTTCTTTTGGACTTGGCATAAGAAAAAGCAAATTCTAAAAAATCATCAACTCCTTTTAAATATTCTGGCAAAGTTCTATCTTGAAGTTTTATCCACTTCTTTTTTTGTTTGTTCATGATACAACTCCTAACAATTTAAATACTGTGAGATACAAATAATAATATAAAAAAATGGAAAAATGTTTATTGTACAACATAAATATATAATATATTCAACTAGTATTCATCGTATAAGATACGCTTGTAGTACACATTACAAATAAAGAAATGACATATGTTGGATAGTTGTTGGATGATATTCTTATTGTACATATTATTTTAATTAAATGAATTTGTTTGCAATTTAGGTTATGAAATCTGAATTAGTTCTGCAATTGGTTCTAAAATTTTGGTTATGCAATTTTGCTTCTTAATGATTTTTGTTTTGTTCTAAACTGGTTCTGCAATTTTTGAATTGGTTCTGAAATTTGAATTGGCTCTGCAATTTCAGAATTGGTTGTGGTTTTGTTTTGGTTCTTAATTTTGTTATGGTTCTAATCTTAGATTCTTAATTATGTTATGGTTCTTAATTCTTTGGTTTCTTGGTCTGAAGTATATTCTAGTTCTTAATTCTACACTAGTTTTGCATTTTTGGTTAATAGGAATATAGGATGTCTCAAACAATTGGAAGAAGGGGGAAGAAGATGAAGATGAAGATGATGATGACATTGAAGATACATGAGGATTTGAGTTTTGAGATTTATGTAATTGAATTTTTGATTTATGATATATGATTTGATTTTTGATTTTGATTTTTCTTCAACCGTAAATCATGACTTTGTGGGTTGGTTCTAAAACTACATGATGTTTGGTAGTTAATCATGAATGATGATGGGGAGTAATTTTAGCAATGATTATAGGAGGGAGTGTTAATATAATATGTACTAAACTTTTGTTCTATCCTCCAAATATATATAAGGGGTTCAAGCTATTAAAAGGGAAAAACAAATCAGGAACTGAACCTATGGGATCAACATATAGGCTCCTAGTTCTTTGGGATATGGATATTATTTTCTAATCATATTCCAAACAATATTATAGCAAATATTGTTGCAGACCATCCTAATCAATTTACAATCTAACCAATTCACAAATATACATACATTAACAATATCGAAGTGTTATTAAGTGTCTAGAAGAAAATTGAGTGTATAAATTTTATTTTACATAAAAATTAGTGTTATAAATTTTAATATTTATATGAAACTTAAAAATTGCTGATATAGTTTTTTAATAAATATGAACAAATTTTTTCTACACAGTGATAAAAATAAAGGTCAACCTTTTAGATTTGATTCAGTATTATACCTATGATAAATAAATCAAGTGTGACTGTGTGAGTAAGAGAGAATGACTTTAAAATATTTTCATTGAATTGACTAACCTGTCGGCCGGAGTGCCCTCACAATTTTGAGAGTTTGCAGCACTTTTCTCTATATATAAAAAATACATAATAATTAAAAAAAAGAAATAATGCAATGTAAAAAGAAATTAAAATTACAAAAAGATAACACACATCTCAAAGTAACATTCTAGCTAGCTATTATTAGATTAGGAACATTATCTCTTGTATGAGAATGATGGTGTGGTGAGAATTGACATAGTATTAGGATGGTTAAAATGTATGTATCACAATAATCATAATCATTTGAAAATAAAAAAGAACCCTCTACCTTGATGACAAATACTTTGGCACCTCAATTCTATTTTTTGTTTGAGCTCACAGTAATTTCACTTCTCTTATGCCTCACCAATGGATCATATTTATAAAGAGTGGAAAAAGATTCTTTTAAATGGAATATCAATTGATAAGTTTAAAAGGCATCTGAGAGAAAAAAGTTTAAAAAGATTGGTTTGTTATGTTAATTTAGGATTCTAGAAGATTTAGTTTAGATTTTAAAATAATAATAAAAGATATGATTAAAAAGCTAGTTTCATATTTATAAAACTAAAAAATAAATAGCAATTTTTACAAAATATTATGGATGTTTAAATTTTATTCTCTTTTTCTTATAAAATTAATATATAAATACTCAAATATATAATTAGTAACTTATTCTTAAATATATATTTTATTTTATAGGTTTTAGTAGTATCAAAAATTTATTTTATTTTCACATTTTTAATTTTTACTTTTATCAAAAAAAATTAAAATTAAATAAATAAGTTTGTTAGCAATTATTCCAATTGATTTTGGAACCAATGAAACTAATTTTTTTTAGAAATATGCACTTAAACAATGTCCATACATTAAAAAAAAGTACAAAAATTTATTATCGATTTCATATTTTTGAAATTTTTATTTTTAATTTTGAAAAATATGTATCCAATCAACTAAAACTTGAATTTAATATTTATAAATAGATATTATGAAAATATAATTAGCATTTTCTAATTTTAAATTTAAATTTTGATTTTAAAAAATCAAAATTCAAAATATAAACCTAATAATTTTTATAAATACTTTTTTTTTTATAAAAACTATATAAATGTATTCATAGAAGATAAGTACTGCCTATCAAGTTATATTTTTTAAAATATTAATACAATTACATGATAAATGATATGATGTATATAAAATAGAAAAGGTCCTTACGCTACTTTTGTGAAAATAATAATAAGCTCAAACTTTTTTTATTTTAAATGAAATATAAGGTAGTTACGTTATTTCAGGAAAAATGTGTGCTTGAAACTTGTAAGTGGGCTCTAGAGTGGTTGTATAGTTTGAAACGATTTGAACATATTTTTAAATGAGATTATTTTATATTTTTATAGGAATTATATAAAAAAGATTATGGATTTAAAAAAATTAATAAGTTAAGGAGAGTTTTATCATATCTTTATACGAATATACATAGATAAGATTTAATTAATTAGTAAGTTTCTACACTTTCAACGAATTTTTAATCAATTTCATCAAAATTTTTAATTGGACTCCAATATTTTTTTGAAAAATCAATCACATGATCCCTTGCCATAAATGATTGTTAAAAATCAAATTTTACTGAATAATTAGAAATATAATAATGAAGATGATGATTTTGGAGACACTCAATATATAATTACACCATAAACCTTAGTATTTATCTTTCGCTTGAAGTTATCGCAACAACATTAAGTGTCGTTATTATAAGTATTCATCTTTTTGTAGCAATGTTTATCCCAACAATATCGGGTGTTGTTATCATTAGTTTTCATCTTTCACAACAACAAACCAATTTGTTGTCATTGAACTCAAGCTATCCCAGCGACATTTAGTATTGTTGTTATAAGGTTCATAAATTCCAACAAAATTTCAATTTGTTGTCATTGAAGTTTAGCTCCGCCAATGACATTAGGTGTTGTTGGCATTAAATCTAACTTTTGGCAGCGACATTAATAATTGTTGCCATTAGTTTTAGTCTTTTCCAGCAACAATAAACATCATCGCTATTGAACTTAAGCTATACCAGCGGCACTAAAATATTATTGGAATAAATAAGAGTATATCCTAACAATTATAAAAATTGTTGCTATAAGTGAACAAGAAAACTAATTTATCCTACTATGCCAGCACTTATAGAAAGTTGTGGCCATATGATCTATTTTTGTAAATAAAAAAATTTTGCTGGGAAAAAATCGCTGCAAAAGCTGTGAATTCTTGTAGTGAGGGTTAGTATTTTGTTATTATCAAATGCTTTAATTAAATAATTTATTTACAATAATATGTTGACGTGTAGTAATGAAAATATTTAGGGAATTTTCAAAAGTTCTCACTTAGTATGATGCCTCAAGCAGTCAATTGGTAAGAATTTTACATTTCATATGCAATGTATGTGTCTGGTCAATCATCTATCATGTTGCTCTAATGATGGATACTTTGAACACATCAAAATGTATTAATCGTTATAATTTTGCATAGAATTTCTATGCTGATTTTGCCCAGGAACTGTTGAAATATGGGAACAAAGGTTTTTGAACAATCCAAACTACACATCGAGGAAAATCCATGAAGTTCGAATGCAAATTCTTGAGCACTAGAAAAAACCAAGCAAAACTTGGTGCTGGCTGGGCAGATTTAGCAAGAGTAATTGGTCTAAAGAAAAATGACAACTGTATTTTTCAGATTGTCCATGGAGAAGATAGAATCCTTAAAATGAGAGTTCAACATGCATGATTGGTATTAGACAAACATGGATACTATTTTGGTTTGTGGTATATCCCAAGTTTTTTGTTGTGTACATATATGTAGGTTGTCATGCCTGCCTTTTCAATTTTGTCCATTTTGTAAAAAACTATCAGCTATGATAGAACACCAAATGATGTGGTAGACCTGGTTTATGTAATTATATAATCTAAGTTTCAAAAGTATATTTTTGACCCTGTTATCATACCTTTTGGCAAAAGTGATGATTTAATATCAAACCTCAAGCACCTACTTAATATGAGGGCGCAAAAAAAATATAATTAAGTTACTTATATGCAGTTTTTTATTTTGTATTGTCAGCAATTTTATTGTTCTACATATAATTACAAAGATTATAGTTTGAGACACTAGTATCAAAAGGACCACGTGCACAGCACGGGTTCTACAGTAGTAAAGTATTGTATAACATAGTATCTGATGTATATTTAGAGAAGTGGATTGAAATCTAATAAAAATGAAAAATACGCATTTTACATAGTCATTATCACAACGCACATGAGATGAGGAATGAGGTGGTGGTCTCAGTGAAGAAGGGATGAAGAATGAGATAATAAATAAAAATAGGAATAAATTTGTAATTTTATCTTAATATTTTAGTCAATTGTACTCTAACTTATAAAAACAAGTGCATTGTACTCATCTTTTGGATAATATAATTTATTTAATTAAAAGGTCCAAGCAATATCTATGAATTTAAGTAATAAATGTTACAATAAATCTTTATGTATAATGAAAATTACTTTTCAATACAACCAACAGGTCTACTTAATTATTTTTGGACCAAATTGCAATTTTTCCTCATTACTTCTTGAGCTAATTGCAATTTACACTGGATCTAATTGCTTCTTTTTTTGGATTTTTTTCTCTTGAGCTGGATTTTCTAGATCTATGAATGTATTAAGAATTTGTTGAATTGTTGTGAGCTTGCGTTTTTTTATGATTATTCATAGCAGCAAGTTAATCCACTTGTTGCATCAACTTGAAACTAAGTTGTTGAATGGAACCTATATCCGAGGTTGAGATCGGTAAAACATCATGGCAATTAGTCATGATGTTCAATGAAAGCACCATTTGATACGAATTAGGATTCAAGAGATAGAGAGAATTATGCAAAATAGGAGAGAATAGAGAGAAATTCCTAAATCAAGGGTCAAAGAAATGAAATGTTTCCATATTAATGATCATGAAATTCTAATACAATACCTATTATCTCTATTTATAATCCTAACCAACTAACTACCTTTTATAGATCTAATTACTATCTGTATTGTATCATCAACCCGTTAGATTGAATTATTATTATTTTTTATTTTTGAAAAATATTCATATATTAGCATAATTTTGAGACTAATTTTATAGTGGGATACTTTATATTGAAAATTTTTAGTATAGATTATGTTTTTTAAATTTTTTTTCTCAAAAATAATTTTGTTTTATTATTTAAGTGATTTATATCTATACATATAATATTTCAAAACCACTTGCATTGAATCTTATGCCACATGTCAATTTCTTATAATTTCTAATTTTTAAAAAGTAATTTTGCTTATAAAATCAAATGAATAAATCTATAATAAATGTGGATTTCTAAGAGCATCTCCAACGGCTCAAACATGGAGTCTTAGTCCCGTGCGCATAGTGTCCTGGGACGGTTCCATCCATTGGACAAAATTTCAATTTTTGGGACCGGTTCCAAGAGGGTGGAACAGTCCCAAACTTTTAAAAGGCAAAAATTAATATTATTTTATGTTATATATAATAATTTTTTAATAACAATTATTATTAATTAAAATTAAGCAATGTATTTTGTATATCATAAAATCATTTATTGTCTGTCATCATGTGTAATAATTCAAGTTTTTAAAATTATTAATTCAACCTTAAATTTTATACATTATTCTAACATTTTAAAAAATTTGATTATAGCATATGACGACCGATAGTGGCTGATTTTGTAGTGTACATGTAGCATTACTAGTTAAAAAATATTTATACATTTTAAAGTTATTTATATATTATTTGCGTATGTAATATTTTTTATTTTATATAATCATGAATTTGAAATTTAAAATTATCTTATAATTTTAATTTAAAGTACATGTGGGACTGCAGTTGGGACTGAATTTGAGTCCCACCATTGGTGCAATAGGTCCCTAGTCCAATCCTAACTATACTTTTATTACACATTGCTTATGTGGCAGGGAAGTAGGACCAGTGTTGGGACTCTCTTGAGTCCCTGCATTGGAGATGCTCTAATGCTTTTTGCTTTTTGCATAATTATGTACCATAAATTTACCTTTTAATAAAATTTAATATTAATACATTCATTTGAAGATTTTTTTTCAAAAAAAAAAATGAGTTAAAAGGATAATAATAAATATAAATATATACAACTATTTAATTTTTTTTCAAAAATATTATAAAAGTTTTTAAAATTTAAAAATTAATACTCTAGAAATATTTTATATATTGTTTAATTCTATAGAATATTAGTGAAAAAAAAAAATATATATATATATATATATATATTTTTTTTTTTCATTTTTGGTTTGTTTGTTTTATGGGTATCGTTTGCGGGAAATGAAGTTTGTTATGGGAAATGAGTTAAAGATGTTCTGCAATATTTTGTTTGAAATTAAAGTACCCAAATATGTTGAAATCAAAAACCGCAAGTTGCGGTTTTTAAAAAAGTTAAAGAATTTTTTGAAACTATGAAATGTCAGAAAAGCAAAGAATCTTACCAGAAAAACTGCAAGTCGTGGTTTTTGAAGGCAATGATATGTCAATCAAATGACAGTCCAGAGCCGCTTAAAATTTAACATGTGTTCGCGTCTGACCAGAGCACTGAAAAATCGCAAGTTGCGATTTTTTGGAAACTCTGAGAAGTCAATCAGTCAGCTTCTGCAGCCACTCACGCGTAGACACGTGGCATCGTTTGTTGACCGCTTAAAAATCGCAAGTTGCGGTTTTTGACTCCAAGGAATCCATGCACACTGATCCGTAGGTGGTAGCTCTTCTATAAATTGAGCTTCTTTCATCAACCCAACAACACAAAAGAAATTTTAACATTCGTATACTAAAAAAAATGGCTCATGATATTACCATGGATTCAAATAAACATATATCAGTGCAAATTCGTGCAAATATTAATGTAAGTGTCTATTTTTTAATTACTATTTAATTGCAAATTTCTTAATGAGCATTAAATTACTAATTTATATTATAGATTGTAATAGGTTGGCAAGATATTACGACCTCGTCAATTAACTGTGCGACCACTGAGACAACAAGTACACGATCATTTAAGACATCTTGATTTTCTTAATGTTTCACACATTTGGAATATTGAGATTAAATTGCCTCTCATAACTGCATTGGTAGAAAGATGGAGACCAGAGACTCACACTTTCCATTTCTCGATCGGAGAGTGCACTGTGACGGGCCATTGTACTTCCTGATTTTCCAGAAGTATTTATTCTTCCTAAGGCTTACCCGAACAAGTCACTGATAATCTATGCCAAAGTGCATGCACTTCGCATAGTAGATTGTTGGTTCTGACTCATAGACGTTATAATCCACTCCTTTTGACAAACTGTACTCTTTAATTGC
This sequence comes from Aeschynomene evenia, assembly GCA_013621005.1. Lineage (NCBI taxonomy): Eukaryota > Viridiplantae > Streptophyta > Magnoliopsida > Fabales > Fabaceae > Aeschynomene > Aeschynomene evenia. The sequence goes on along the minus strand of RYYW01000099.1, from coordinate 181,681 downwards.
TCGTATAGTCGTCTCTCTATTATTAAATTGCATTCCGACACACAATTCACTATTTGCAACCTGAACACCTATAAAACAACAAAATAAAAAATTAATAAAATAATTATTATAGTTAAATTAAAATTAAAATTAAATACTATCCGTACAAAATATAAAATTATTTTTAAAATACTAATTTTTTAATCGTACGAAAATATCTAATTAAAAAATGTATATAAACATCAACATTAAATTGATACGTACCCATGTTAGCATTCTCAGGAAAATCAAGACTCAACTCTGTTTCATCAACATTAAATGGATGATTTGTGTTGGATGTGTGTGCTCATAATCTCCTACCGGTTCATTTAAATCAATCTGATCGACATCATCCTCACTGCTTCCATTTTCTTCTTCATAATCATCATCATCACCATCATCTTCGCTATTTTCTTTGTGTTCGGTAGAAGCTTGATGATTAAATGTTGAAGCAACTTCTTTAAAATCAACATGTACTACTCAATGGCAGGAATCTTCTCTCGATAATACTGATATATTTGAAATATTTGTTGAAGATTATCATCTCCATTAATGACAAATGGCACATATTGTGTCAATCCATTAAAAATTGACACTGGACCTGTATGTGATTTTCTCCACTATTTTTGGCACGTCGAGATCTATATATTGACAGAGACATTTCTCTAAATCAACATATGATATATTAAGTGAAATGGAGAAACTCATTGGATTCTCACATACAAATGTCACCCCTTCATTTGTACTTGTAATACTCCCCTTAAAATTTATTACTATAACTCCTTCCATTTTTTCCTAACGTATATTTTTTCTTCTCACACTTGTTTTTTTTTTCTCTCTCTTGTTTGAGTGAGTTAGTGTGAGTGAGAGCATTTGATTTTATAGAGTTTGGGGCAGTGAAAAGTGGAAGTTGTGGGTTATAAAAACCGCAAGTTGCAATATTTTTATTAAATATTTTTTTATCCAAATCCTGCAACTTGCGGTTTTTGGTTTTATATATATATATATATATATATATATATATATATATATATATTTGAAAAACCGCAACATGTGGGTTTTGAAATTTAAAATTTTAAAAAAGTAAATCCTGCAAGTTGCGGTTTTTGAAATACACCATTTATTCGTATTATCTCCCCAACTGTCATATATAGGTACTTTCATCACACTGTTCCCATTAAGAAAAAAATGCCCCACGATTTGCCCCTCATCAATTTATAAAAAAAAAGTTGAATTAACTAACAATTTTTTAATATTTTTTCCCTACTTCACTAAAATAATTAAGGCAATTATTTAATTTTTTTAATTCATAACTTATTTTTTTAACTTATTTATCATTGATATATATATTGGTTTACTATTGCTAAATTTTCGTGTGTAACATTTTAATTTTAATTACACATTATATTATAAGTATAAATTTTTTTTTCAAAAATTATACTTTAAATTCCCTCAAAATCATATCATTCATTATTAAATAAAAATAAATGTCAACAAGTAATTTACATGGATAAAAATGAGAAATAAATGATATTTGTGATATTTGTGGAATAAATTATGGATATATTATTCAATTAATTTTCACCACTAAATTAGACATAATCCTATAGATCAAATCTTTACATATGATAATTGTGATTATTAATTAATTTGCACCACAGATTTGTATTTGTTCATCATTTGATTTGGAAGATATGTTTACTAATAATTGTGATTTTTTCATTATAAATATTCTTGTACCTTCCTTATAATCCACACTCATCCATGGGTTCTACCAAAATACGTTTTTATCTTTTTGTATATTTTTGCTTTTATTTACACATGCCAAAGAGAGCATTTGTATATATGTTAATGAATTCAAATTTTCTATCTTTCATATTTAAAGTTTTTTTCTTCTTCAGTAATGTATGTAGTTTTTCTTATGTTTGTTTTATTTTTATAATTTGTTGTTTGCAAATAATTATAAATTTGGTTTCTTTGAAAAGTAAAAAAAAGGAAGCAAATTGATATGATAATATGTTAAACAACTAGTTGTACACAAAATTCTTAAGTGATAAGCTAGTGGATTAAGCAAATAGATTAAGCTAGTGGTTTATCAAATTGAAAAGTTGAAACACGTTGTTGCTAGTTGTACACGGTTTGTAGTTTATAAATAGGAGGGTTAGTGAAATTGTTAGACCATAAGTGTTGTGAACAAGAATTGTGAGAGAAAAAAAAAAGTAAGCTCCAACGAGCTTAATTGTTTGGAAAGAATTTTATTTGTAGTATTATTTTGAGTGTGTATTAGCTTTTAACAAAGCTAAAAATATTGAGTGGATTATTATTTCTTCAAATACAAATATTATTGTGAGATTATTTTTTCTTGAGTGTTTTTATTCTCTTCTCATAACATCTAAATTTCAACAAGGCAATTTACTTTAATTGTCAACATCTGGCATCAGAGCTTGTTGTATCAAAATGGCAGCAAGTTCATGCACAAGCACAAGTTCAAGCACCGGAGCAAATCAAATTCAAGCAATTGTCTTCAAATTCGATGGCAGATCAAAATTTTCCATGTAGAAACGTTTGATGGAGTTATGTTTGAAAACCAACGATTTTGGTGAAATCATCAAAAATGGTTTTGATGAACCAGCTGAAGGAGATAAAGGAAAGGTTGATAAACAAGAAGTAGACAAAAACCGTCTACTTAATGAAAAAGCTCTATTCTTGATTTGTCAATCTGTGGAGCTGCATGTTCTTGAGCAAATTTTTCATGCTAAAACAGCAAAAGAGGCATGAGAAATTTTGCTCAAAACATATGACGGTGCTGATCCAGTCAAAAGAACGAGGTTGCAGGGCTTAAAATGCCAGTTCGAGCTGATAGAGCAAGGAAGAGAAGAAAACATTCGTGAATATTTCTCACGAATGGACAAACTTGTCAATGAGATGAAAAACAACAGAGATGATATAAAGGAGCAAGAAATTGTGGGGAAGATCATGAGAACGATATCAACTCGTTTTGATTATGTAGTAGCTGCTATTGAAAAAGCAAAAGATCTCAAAACAATGACTCTAAATGATTTGCAAGCATCTTTAGAGTCACGTGAGATGCGGATGATTGAAAGATCAAGTGGCACGTTTGGGCAAGCATTAAAAGCTCAGACAAATGTCAAAAATGAGGGACCTGTGCAAAAAAGGGCTAATCACCATCAACGAGATCAGAATTTCAAAGGAAGAGGGAGGAATACTCAATTTGATTCAAGCCAAGGGTCACGAGGTAATGGCTCATTTCAAAATAAATCTAATATTCAATGTCATAAATGTCAAAAGTACGGGCATTTTCAATCTGAATGCAAATCTCATATACAGTGCCATAACTGTAATAAGTATGGTCACTATAGTCGAGAATATCGTGCTAAAACATTGAATATTAGAGAAAGTCATGCCTGTGTTGCAGAAAGTGAAGAAGGTATGAATATGGTGCTTACATCATGTCATGCAGTAGCAAACAAAAATGACAACCAATGGTTGCTAGATACTGGTTGTAGTAATCATTTAAGCGGGAAAAAAAATTATTTTCCGACTTAGATGAAAGTTACAACACCTCTGTCAAGCTTGGTGACAATTCAAAGCTTGAAGTCTTGGGAAAAGGAAAGATCGCCATCAGATTAAAGGATGGATCTTTGAATTATATTTCTGATGTATTCTATGCACCTGGTATATGTCAGAATCTTTTTAGTGTGGGACAACTTGCAGAAAAAATGATATGATCTAAAGTTCAACAAGAAAGGTTGCACCATCAATGATGCAGAGATGGGTCTTAGAGCAAAGACAAACATGTCAAGGAATCATCTTTTTCAAATGAACATCAAGTATGAAGCTGATTTATGTTGCAAGGTTGTAGCTGTTAATGAAAATTGGCTTTGGCACATGCGGTTTGGTCATTTCAACTTTGAGACCATCAAATTCCTTGCAAATAAAAAATGGGTTGCTGGCTTGCCTGTTATCCAACCTCCTGATCAACTATGTGAAGCTTGTGTAGTAGGGAAAAAGCATCGAGATCCTTTTCTTAAAGGATGTGCTTGGAGGGCTTCAAAACCACTTGAGCTGGTGCACTCTGATTTATGCTATGTTGAAGTTCCATCTAATGGAGGTAATAAATATTTTATTACTTTCATTGATGACTTTAGTAGGAAGACATGGGTGTATTTTGTGAAAAATAAATCTAATGCTTGTGATATGCTCAAAAGTTTCATGGCGTATGTTGAAAGGCGGAGTGGATACACTCTAAAAACCTTGAGAACTGATAGGGGAACATAGTATATTGTCTGTGATGATTTCTTGAGAAAACATGGTGTCAAGCATCAGATGACAGCTAGGTACACTCCTCAACAAAATGGAGTGGCTGAAAGAAAGAACAAAACAATCATGGATATGGTGAGAGGCATGCTTCATTGCAAGAAATTACCCAAGAGTTTTTGGACAGAAGCAGTTGCATGTGCTGTTTACATCTTGAATAGATGTCCAATCAAAAGTGTTCTTGACAAAACTCCACAAGAAGCATGGAGTGGGCAAAAGACAAATCTCAATCACTTGAGAGTTTTTGGTTGTATTGCTTATGCACATGTTCCTGATCAACTAAGGAAGAAGCTTGATGACAAAGCAGAAAAATGCATCTTTGTAGGTTATAGTGAAGAAACAAAAGCCTACAAGTTGTATAATCCAGAAACTCAAAGGATAATCATCAGTCGAGATGTTACTTTTGATGAAGATGGAACATGGAACTGGTCAGAAAAAGAAAATGAACTGTTACTTGTACTAGTAACTATAAATGAAGAAGTTGAAGATAAAGCTTATGAACCATTGAATGAGTCAACATCAGATTCACAACCGCATAGATATCCACAAAGGGAGAGACGTTCACCTCCTCATTTACAAGATTATGAAGTAGGCAGAGATGATGATCCAGACGACAGGGAGGAAAAAGTTATGCATTCTGCCTTATTTGTAGACTGTGATCCAGTAACATATGATGAAGCAGCCAAAGATGATCGCTGGATTAAAGCAATGGATAAGAAATTCATTCAATTGAGAAGAATGACACATGGAAGTTAGCAAAACGTCCAAAAGGAAATAAGTCAATAGGTGTGAAGTGGGTGTACAAAACAAAGTACAATCCCAATGGAGAGGTTGATCGTTTCAAAGCACGACTGGTGGCAAAAGGGTACAAACAAAAACCCAACGTTGATTGAAGTATTTTCTCCAGTTGCTAGAATCGATACGGTACGTATGATTCTTTCTCTTTCTGTTCAAAATAAATGGAAGATTTCTCAAATGGATGTCAAGTCTGCTTTCTTGAATGATGTGCTTGAAGAAGAAGTTTATGTAGAGCAACCACCAGGTTATCAACAACAAGAAGAGGAAGACAAGGTCTACAAATTGAAGAAAGCTCTATACGAGTTGAAGCAAGCACCTAGAGCTTGGTACACACGTATTGACACATATTTCATCAATAATGAATTTCATATAAGTCCATATGAGCATGCCTTATATGTGAAAACAAACAAGGCTGGAGATATCATTATTGTTTGTCTATATGTGGATGATTTGATCTTCACTGGAAATAATCCTGAATTGCTGGCTGAATTCAAGAAAAGCATGTCTACCCAATTTGAAATGACAGATATGGGTCTAATGTCTTATTTTCTAGGCATTGAAGTGAAGCAAACAAATGGAGGGATTTTTATCTCTCAGAAGAAATATGCAACAGTTGTTTTGAAGAAACTCAAGATGGAGGCTTGCAAACCTATGCTGACACCAGTTGAAGAAAGGTTGAAGCTTGAAAAAGAAAGTGGTGGTGATCTTGTTAATTATTCAACAAATTTCAGAATGTTAGTAGGAAGTCTCAGGTACTTGATAACAACAAGACCTGATATTGTTTATGGAGTTGGGCTAATTAGAAGATTTATGGAATCACTTAGACAATCCCATTGGCAAGTTGCAAAGAGAATCTTGAGATACATCAAAGGTACAATTGATGAATGTATCTTTTATTCAAATTCTAACAAGATAGAATTAATTGGCTATATAAATAGTGATTGGGCTGGTGAAACTGAAACTCGAAAAAGTACTTCGGGTTATGCTTTCCATCTTGGAACAGGTGTATTTTCTTGGTCATCCAAGAAACAACAAGTTCTTGCTCTTTCAACAGCAGAGGCAGAATATATTGCAGCAACAAATTGTGCTACTCAAGCAGTTTGGTTGCGGGGAATATTGAGTGAGTTGCAACACCAACAAGATGATCCAACAAAGATATTTTGTGACAACAAATCAACAATTTCTTTGACAAAAAATCCAATCTTTCACGGTCGAAGCAAACACATTGATATCAAGCAGCACTACATTCGTGACTTGATCAGAGATAAAGAAATTGTGGTAGAATATTGCACTTCAGAAAATCAAGTTGCAGACATTTTCACAAAGCCACTCAGAGCAAATTTATTTTTGAAACTGAAGAATATGCTGGGAATGATGAAAGCAAATTTAAGGGAGGATGTTAGCAAATAATAATAAATATGGTTTCTTTGAAAAGTCAAAAAAGGAAGCAAATTGATATGATAATTTGTTAAACAACTAGTTGTACACAAATTCCTAAGTGATAAGCTAGTGGATTAAGCAAATGGATTAAGTTAGTGGTTTATCAAATTGAAAAGTTGAAACACATTATTGCTAGCTGTACACGGTTTGTAGTTTATAAATAGGAGGGTTATTGAAATTGTTAGATCATAAATGTTGTGAACAAGAATTGTGAGAGAAAAAAAAAAGTAAGCTCCAACGAGCTTAATTTTTTGGAAAGAATTTTATTTTGTAGTATTATTTTGAGTGTGTGTTAGCTTTTAACAAAGCTAAAAATATTGAGTGGATTAATATTGTTTCTTCAAATACAAATAATATTGTGAGATTATTGTTTCTTTAGTGTTTTTATTCTCTTCTCATAACATCTAAATTTCAACAAGACAATTTACTTTAATTGTCAACATTTGTGCAATATCTTCTTCATTTATATATTTATTTGTTGAACAAAAAAGACTTTATTTTGTTTTCCTTTTATTCATGATATGCATTATTTAAAGTAAGAGTGATATTTTTATCCAACATTTTCAAGTCATTCTTCTATGAGATTTTTTTTTTCTTTATGGACTTTCTCACATATATATGATTTTTTTCCTATTTTTTAGAATTTTGGTTTTGTTTTATATAAAGTTTTAATGATTTATGTATTCTTAAATTTTTCCTATTTTACTATGATTGTTCAATTTTTTTATAATAAAATCTTTTTAATGAATAATTTAATAAGTATTTTATTGAATTTTAGATTATATTGTAAAGCATTTGAACATTTTATTGGTGATGATTATATTTCACTAAAACAGGGTTTTTTTACGTAAACAGGTACTTTAAAATAGTTAAATATGTATATAGGTAGCTGTAGAATTAGTTACGTGAATAAGTAGTGTGTTTTACTGTATTAAAGTCGATTTGAATCGACTATACACTGCAAATTTGCAATTTTTTTTTATCAAATCGACTATAGCACAAAAAAAATTGCAAATTTGCATGCATAGTCGATTTGAATCGACTATAAATAAAAAAAATTGCAAAATTGTATGCAAAGTCGATTTAAATCGACTTATGGACATTAAATCTATAAATATGCACGCCCAATTCATTTTTCATACATTCAATACTCATTCTAACTTCTCTCTTCTACTCAATACTCATTCTACACTTCTCTCTTCTACTAAATTTCTTACTTAAAAAATGGCTGATTGTTATTATATTTTTGTGCATCACAATTGTGATATAATAACAACAGCAAATGGGATAACGTTCATTGTAGATGACCCCCTGACAGAGCGCCGGAGCGTCGTTATTTCTTCGGTACTCTGGAGCAATTTAGAAAAGGGTTCTGAAAAAGGGTTTGTTGCTGAATTAATCTCAATACAAGCTTGGTAGCAAGTAGTAAGACTGACTCAGGTCGTCTCTCAAGGAATCTGTATGGCAATTGTTGACTCAAACTTAGCAATAAATAAAAAAAGGGGGGTTTTTGGTTTGTTGTGCAAAGAAATTAAATTGAAAGCAAGTAAATGCGATTGAAATAAAGAAATTAAGTGCGAGTGCGAAATAAGTAAATTGGCATGAATTAAAAGTAACTCAAATGTAAAGAAATAGGCTTAAAAGGCTTGAATTGAAAAGAGCTCAGAAAGTAAAGAGTTGCTGAATAAAAACTTTATATTAAAGAAACGAGGGAGAGATTCAAGGTGAACTCTCCCTAAAAATAAGGTTTAATGTAAAAGCAACAACTGGAAACAAGTAAAAGTAAAGACAGTGAATTTAAATGGATGTTCAGAACAGTATGTAAGAAGCAGGAAATAAAGAATGCCCAAAACAAAGACGGTGAACGGAAAATTGAGAGCTCTGGAAAAGTAAATCCTAAAAGTAACAGAGTGTCAGCACCAGAGTGCATACAAGAGCCAAGGACTGAAAAACAAGATATCTAGAACTGAGCACAAAGGGACTATTTATAAAAATCCCAACTGCTGCTGTCTTGGACTGCTGCTGCGCTAGGTCTTCTCGCGCACGACCGCTGGGGCGGTCGCACCACCGCCTGGGCGGTAAGTCAAAATTCGGTGGACCCAGTTACGCGCGCATGACTGCCTGGGCGGTGTGCTCTCTGCCTGGGCGGTTGGTGTGTCGCTGTGAGCATTGAGTCAGCTTTCCTTGGTTTCCAGACGCAATTTCCAACATATCTTATGATTACCTGTTCCTGAGAAGCCACAACACTAACAAAAACACATCAAATGCACCAGTGGCAACAATTAGAGTAATTAATACGCAAAATAGTACTAATACTCGAAACGGTAATGCAATTCAAATATTGCGTAAGAACCCAATTTAAGCATGATTGAGAGCATACAATTACTCAAGTTATGAGGAGAAATTAGCATGAAAATACGGTTTATCAAACCTCCCCACACTTGAACAATTGCATGTCCTCATGCAACACAGAACCAAGCAATAGGTACAGGGTTCCAGTACAGCAGACAACCAAGATAACAAAGAGGGAAACAAAGCTAGAGCTTATAGACATGGTTAGCAATAGACAATGGCAGTAGTGAACTAGTAAGATAATACAAGTTTCCAATTAATATCCACAGACATGTTGGCAATTTCATCAAAGCAAGTAATGAGCAGGAGAATCAGGTATGAATGCATGATCAGAGAGATGCTAAGCCTCACAAGGATATAATTCACTCAATAACACTCAGGTGTATAGGCTAGTCCCTAGAACACACAACACTAACACTCTTCCTCAGACTTGCCAAAGATGAAAATAGCCTCTCAATTTAAACTCGATGCATTAAGAAACATGCCACAGGGTTGTAATGGGGCCAAGGTATAGGTAGGGAAATATGAGAGTGTGGACTAAAGTGGAAATTAAGATCTCATGGTTCGCCTAGTCTAGAAAATAATAATATATTACATAAGCACAAAGACTGAGAACCAAACATTTTATACCACAAAACCCATTCTTAGCATTGGTGGCTCTAACTATATACAAGGAGCTATAAAAACAACCTTATTTATTTATATTTATTATTTTATTTTTATTTTTTTTCTTTTTCATTTTTTTCTTAATTTTTTTTTGTATATATATATATATAAGAAATAAGATAATAAAAACTTTTTATTTTTCTTTCCTACCAAATACCCAAGCATTGTACACAACCTTTCACCCCCACCAGTTACCCAATTTTCTTCCTTTACAAGCATGTAAGAGTCCCCAATATCCCAATCAAGCATCATATCCCCAAATAGTATACAAACAAACCATGTTCACTTAACCTCCACAGGGTAATCATTGTTTTTCACTTTTTGGCTTGTAATGTGGCTAATATGAACAAAAGGGGAATAAGGCTCAAATTGGCTATACAAGGATAATTACAAGGGTAGGTCTATATGGCAGTGGGCTGAACAAAAAATAATGCATGAGTCTATCATTTACATCAAATACAGAAGAGTTGGCTATTCGGCAAGTCAAGGATCGGTGTACCTGTGTGTGTGCAAAAAGAGTAGTGCTATTGAAAGCTCAAAACTAAGGGTACACAAGCATCATACATGCACTCAACCAAATTCAAATTGCTCATAAACTAAGAACATATATGCCATAATTGCCAACAGTTCAAAATTTTAATTAAAACACAGGAAACCAGTATCAACTACCTAGTTCACTATCAAAACAGAACCAGTCCTAGCAACTAACCAGTCTCAGCAGATAAAATAGAGATAAAAGAAAGAGGAAACAAAAGAAACAACTAAAACAAAAGTTAAGAAAAAGGAAAGAAAGTGTTACCCCTCCCCACACTTGGGTTTGTCACTGTCCTCAGTGGCATTGTCAGGCTCCATGGAGAGTGGTATGCACACCCTGAGTTCTCATATCCAACCAACTCAGGTGTGCCCCTTTGACCTGCTGCTGCAGGCTACTCATCCTCGTCATCATCGTCAAAGCGATGCTGCGGGTCAATCAGCAGAGCCCGCATCCTCCGGGTGGTCTCTCTCTGGGATGCTCTCTAAGCCGCTCGGCCTCCGCTTTATGTTTCAGAGCGGTCGGACCGCTGGGGCGGTCGAGGGACCGCCTGGGCACTAAGTGCGAAACGCAGCGTTTTTGGTTGCCGCGACCGCTGGGGCGGTTAAGGGACCGCCTAGGCGGTCTGCCTGCGCTGACCGATTGCAGTTACGCCGTTTTCTCTTCCCTCACCATCATACTTGCTCTCTTGTACTCACAAATATGCCTTTTTAGTTCACAGTGAAGCTTGTATGCAAAATAAAAATTAAAAATAAGAATAGAAAAATTAAAAACAAAGATAAAACAAACGAAACAAACAAAATAAAGAAATATCAGTGGGTTGTCTCCCACCAAGCACTTTTATTTAACGTCCCTAAGTTGGACGTGTGGCCACCTAGTTGGGTGGCTTCACTCCCTCAAAAAGGAGGACTTCAGTCTGATTTATCTCTCTGTTGGGGCTTTGATGAAACACTTTCAGTCGGTGTCCATTGACCTTGGAGGTGAAGTTGGTCTTTTTGCATTGTATTTCAATCATCCCAAAAGGGTAGACCTTCTTCACCACATATGGCCCTTCCCACCTTGATTTTAACTTTCCGGCCATGAGTTGGAGTCTGGAGTTGTAAAGGAGCACTTCCTGACCCTCATGAAATTCTTTTCTCAGAATGAGTTGGTCATGGAAGGCCTTAGTTTTCTCTTTATAAATCTTTGAGCTCTCATAGGCATCCCTCTTGAGTTCATCAAGTTCCTGCAGTTGTAATTTTCTCTCTTTACCGGCATTCCCTAGGTCCATGTTACACTGCTTAACCGCCCAGTATGCACGGTTTTCAATTTCCACTGGCAAATGACATGATTTTCCAAACACCAACCGAAAGGGGCTCATCTCAATCGGGGTTTTATAAGCAGTGCGGTAAGCCCATAGAGCATCAGACAACTTAGCACTCCAATCTTTTCTTGAGGGTCCAACCATTTTTTCTAAAATCTTTTTAATTTCTCGATTGGACACCTCAGCCTGCCCGTTAGTCTAAGGATGATAAGGTGTTTCCACCTTATGAACAACCCCATACCTGCGGAGCAAGGCATCAAAAGTTTTGTTACAGAATTGAGTGCCTTGGTCACTGATGATGGCCTTAGGAATGCCAAACCTAGAGATTATGTTACTTTTTACAAAATTACAGACCACAGCAGAGTCATTAGTACGAGTGGGGATTGCCTCAACCCACTTAGAAACATAATCAACTGCCAAAAGAATGTAATTTAAACCAGCAGAGGTAGGGAAAGGTCCCATGAAGTCAATACCCCAAACATAAAAAATTTCACAAAATAGCAATGGTTGTTGGGGAATTTCATTCCTCCTAGAATTATTTCCCATCTTTTGACACCTAGCACAGGACTTGCAGTACTCATAACAATCTTTGAAAATAGATGGCCAAAATAGACCGCACTCAAGAATTTTACGACCAGTGCGCTGCGGTCCAAAATGGCCACCACAAGCCTGTGCATGGCAAAAGTCAAGTATGGAGTGGTGCTCATGGTCAGGAACGCACCTGCGAATAATTTGATCAGCACAAAACCTCCACAAATAGGGGTCATCCCACACATAATATTTTGTATCTGAAATAAGTTTGTCCCTCTGGGCTTTTGAAAAATATGTGGGGACGGTTTTGGCAACCAAATAATTCGCAATGTCTGCGAACCAAGGCATAGAAGTCTGCACACTCATGATTCGTTCATCTGGGAACTGATCATCCAGCGGAATTGGGTCATTTGGAATATGCTCAACTCTGCTCAGATGGTCAGCTACCAGATTGTGGCAACCACTCTTGTCTTTTATGTCCAAGTCAAATTCTTGCAAGAGCAACATCCACCTGAGAAGGCGGGGCTTTGCATCTGGTTTCTTTAACAAGTACTTTAGAGCTGCATGGTCTGTGTACACCACCACATGAGAACCAAGGAGATAAGATCTAAATTTTTCCAGAGCAAAAACAATTGCCAAAAGCTCCTTCTCAGTGGTGGTATAGTTAGCCTGAGCAGAATCTAAAGTACGGGAAGCATAAGAAATTACATATGACTCCTTACCTTCGCGCTGAGTTAGCTTGGTACCCACAGCATAGTTAGACGCATCACACATGATCTCAAAGGGGAGGTCCCACTTCGGAGGTTTCACGATCGGTGAGGAGACTAGCCTGGTCTTTAGCAACTCAAATGCCTCTTGGCAGTCCTTATTGAAATCAGGTCGGTCAGCGGCTTTGCAATTTTGCTGAAATCCTTTATGAAACGCCTGTAAAAACCTGCATGACCCAGAAAAGAGCGAATCTCCCGCACAGAGACGGGGTGAGGTAGAGAGGAAATTACTTTGACTTTTGCAGGGTCAACTGCAATGCCCTCTTTAGAGACAATGTGTCCCAAGAGCATTGCATAACCTAAATGGCATCCTACGATAGGCATAGGTACCAAAGGGACAAGTAAAAGTAGTTTTCTCCTGGTCCTCCGGTGCTATTTGTATTTGAAAATACCCAGAGAATCCATCAAGGAAGCAATAGTGTGACTGACCCGCAAGTTTTTCAAGCATTTGATCAACGAACGACAAGGGAAAATGATCCTTGCGCGTTACCTCATTCAGTCTGCGGTAGTCAATACACACCCACCACGAATTCTGGATTCTAGTGGGTATGAGTTCATCTCTCTCATTCTTGATGACAGTGATTCCAGACTTTTTAGGAACAACTTGCACGGGGCTCACCCATTCGCTATCAGAGATAAGATAGATGATCCCGGCCTGAAGGAGTTTTGAAATCTCTTTCTTCACCACATCAAGAATGAGAGGATTAGTTCTCCTCTGAGGTTGCCTTATGGCTTTAGCACCTTCCTCTAGAAAAATTCTATGAGTGCAAATAGAAGAGCTAATGCCAACCAAATCCGATAACTCCCAACCAATGGCCTTTTTATTTGTTTTCAAAACTTCCAAAAGCTTATTTTCATTTTCAACAGAAAGACCATTGGCTATGATTACCGGAAAGGTGTTTCCCTCCCCCAGGTAAGCATATTTCAAGTGAGGGGGAAGAATTTTCAATTCAGATTTCGCCGCGACCGCCGGGGCGGACGTCACTTCTGCTGGGGCGGTGGACGTCTCCACTGAGGTGGTAAATTCCGCTGGAGCGGAGGTTCGTGCCTGGAGCGGTTAAGACCGCTGAGGCGGTCGAAACCACTACCAGAGCGGTTTTTTCGGCGTCAGGAACAGAAAAGGACGCGAATGATGCTGTTTCCATGGGTTTTTCGCAAATTTGCTCAATTGGAGGGGTGTTTTCACTATCAGAAACAAGGGATTGATCCCCAAAGATTTCAAAATCATCCCCCTCGCACAACTGGCATAACAAATCAAGTTTTTCATACCCATTACTCACAACATCACTGCTTTTATTTTTGAAATTTTTATTGCCAAGCTCAAGAAGCCAATGACCCACCTCATCATCAACCATTTCATCAATAATGTCCAGAGAAAAAATAGCATGAGTGTCTGATGGGTGTTTCATTGCACTTCTCAAGCAGAACCTTGCCTTAATATCCCCACACTCTATATCCAAAGTTCCGGCGAACACATCAACCTTGGCTTTTGCAGTTTTTAAGAAAGGACGGCCAAGGATGAGTGTTTGCTGGTCTAGAGGAATAGAGGCATCTGTATCTAGCACATAAAAATCAACGGGGAATATTAAATCATTTACCTTAACTAGGACATCTTCCAGCAGTCCCTCTGGTTTTTGCACACTCCTGTTGGCAAACTGAAGGAGGAGTCCTATAGGCTTGAGTTCCCCGAAGTTCAGAGCTTGATAAATTGCCTTTGGCATGACATTAATGGCAGCTCCCAAGTCAGCCAAGGCATCTTTGATGATTAGCTCCCCAATAAGACATGGGATAGAAAAAGAACCCGGGTCTTGGAATTTTTGAGGAAGAGCAGGGGTTAGAGCAGCAGCATTTACTTGAACCTTTTCCCCCTTTGTTCTTCTCTTTTGAGTGCATAATTCTTTGAGGAACTTGGCATATTTTGGCACTTGCTTTATAGCTTCTAGGAGAGGAATATTTACCTCAACCTTTTTGAATGTCTCCAAGACCTCTTCATCTATCCCTGTCTTTTTCTTTCCCCTTGTAACAGCTTGGGGGAAGGGTAGTTTTGGTGGTGGTACAGTTGGCTCAGCTCCTTTTTCTTCCACAGTCACCTTCTTTTTACCCTTTTGTGAAGTCTTCACCTGTATCTCCTCCTCTGGTTGCTCCTCCCCATGTACCTGTGTTTCCTCCTCAGGTGTTATGACTTTGGGTTTCACACCATGTTTGGGGACCTCGACTGTAGGGAGTACCGTTCCTGACCTCAGCGCTATGGCACTCACATTCCCCTTGGGATTCGGAACTGTTTGGGAGGGAATGTGGTTGCTGTTATTTAGGGAAGCATTACGCTCCTCCATCAGTGTAGTGACGTCCTTCCTCATCTCCAACATCAATTTCATAAGTTGTTGAATGTCTGACTCAGATGAAGTTGGAGTTGGTTGAGGTGGGGTGTACTGAGGTGGTTTGGGAGGTGGAGGTGTATGGTTTTGTGCCCTCTGGTGAGGGGGTTGATATTTTTGTGCACTGGGAAAAGGAGGTGTATTTTGGGGTTGGAATTGTGGTTGTGGTTGCTGAGCTTGGTTTTGGTGTAGTGGTTGGCTTTGGTTATTCCACCTAAAATTTGGGTGATTCTTCCAGGAAGGGTTGTAGGTGTTACCAAATTGGGAGTGCCCTTGATTAGGAAAGTTTGTGGCAGCCACTGTTGCATACTCCTCGTTCAGTTGAGGGCACACATCTGTAGGGTGATCGCTAGCACAAATCCCGCATACCTGGATAGAAGTAGATGCTACCACCTTCTGTTGGCTTATCAGAGCAAGTTCTTTAATGGCAGTTGCCATCTCTGCCAGTTGCTTCTCCAACGATTTCTGATCATAGGAGCCAACTTCATGTACCCCTCTTGCATTGGAAGTATCACGGGTTCCGAACTGCTGATTATTGGAAGCTATGGTTTCTATCAGCTCCATAGCCTCTGCTAGAGTCTTGTTCATCAATGCTCCCCCACTTGAGCAGTCAATAGTACGCCTATCTGCAATGCACAACCCCTCATAGAAGAATTGGATGAGGTTGGCGTCAGATATTTGATGAGAAGGGCAGCTTGAGACCAATCTATTGAAACGCTCCCAGTATTCATAAAGCGTCTCCCCTTGTAGTTGTTGTATGCTGCAGATGGCTTTCCTAATAGCTCCCGCTCTTGAAGCAGGGAAGTACTTTTCCAGAAACTTTCTTTTAAGATCATTCCATGAGTTCACCGCCCCATTGGGTAGATTCATAAGCCATGTTTTAGCTGCACCCTCCAAGGAGAAGGTGAAGGCACAGAGTTTAACAGCATCAACACCAGCCCCATGTGGCCCAAGTGTATCACACACATAGTGAAATTCTTTTAAATGTTGATGAGGATCTTCACCGGAAAGCCCATGGAATTTTGGGAGCCGATGGAAGAGTGCCCCTTTTATTTCAAAATCCCCATCCACCTCCGGGTATATGATACCTAAGGGTGGTTGATTCAGATCAGGAGCAATGAGCTCCCTCATAGTAAGATTTCTCCTCGCAGCCATAGGTGTGTCAGTAAGAGGATCAGTTGGTGTGTTAGTGGGTGCTACAAAAACACTCTCAGGGAACACACGGGTATGACCACTAACTTTCGCACTACAGGAACGAGTATGAAAGAGATTACCTACGTCCTCGCCGTCCCGCCTCGCTCGTCTCAAACCCCGTAAGGTTCTTTCGATTTCAGGGTCGAAAGGGAATAGAGAGCTATCGGGTTGCGAACGAGTCATCCATAGGAATTATAAAAGAGATGGAAAAAAGAAGAAAAGTAAAAATTTGAAACGCGTCGACCGCTAGGGCGGTTAGGGTCCGCTTGGGCGGTCAATGCGTAAGAAAAAGTTTTAAAATATATATTTTTTTTAATAAAGAAGAAAACAATACTAGGGTTAAATCAAAAATTGCCTAGATTCCCCGGCAACGGCGCCAAAATTGACAGAGCACCGGAGCGTCGTTATTTCTTCGGTACTCTGGAGCAATTTAGAAAAGGGTTTTGAAAAAGGGTTTGTTGCTGAATTAATCTCAATACAAGCTTGGTAGCAAGTAGTAAGACTGACTCAGGTCGTCTCTCAAGGAATCTGTGTGGCAATTGTTGACTCAAACTTAGCAATAAATAAAAAAAGGGGGGTTTTTGGTTTGTTGTGCAAAGAAATTAAATTGAAAGCAAGTAAAGGCGATTGAAATAAAGAAATTAAGTGCGAGTGCAAAATAAGTAAATTGACATGAATTAAAAGTAACTCAAATGTAAAGAAACAGGCTTAAAGGCTTGAATTGAAAAGAGCTCAGAAAGTAAAGAGTTGCTGAATAAAAACTTTATATTAAAGAAACGAGGGAGAGATTCAAGGTGAACTCTCCCTAAAAACAAGGTTTAATGTAAAAGCAACAACTGGAAACAAGTAAAAGTAAAGACAGTGAATTTAAATGGATGTTCAGAACAATATGTAAGAAGCAGGAAATAAAGAATGCCCAAAACAATGACGGTGAACGGAAAATTGAGAGCTCTAGAAAAGTAAATCCTAAAAGTAACAGAGTGCCAGCACCAGAGTGCATACAAGAGCCAAGGACTGAAAAACAAGATATCTAGAACTGAGCACAAAGGGACTATTTATAAAAATCCCAACTGCTGCTGTCTTGGACTGCTGCTGCGCTAGGTCTTCTCGCGCACGACCGTTGGGGCAGTCGCACCACCGCCTGGGCGGTAAGTCAAAATCTGGTGGACCCAGTTACGCGCGCATGACTGCCTGGGCGGTGTGCTCTCTGCCTGGGCGGTTGGTGCGTCGCTGTGAGCATTGAGTCAGCTTTCCTTGGTTTCCAGACGCAATTTCCAACATATCTTATGATTACCTGTTCCTGAGAAGCCACAACACTAACAAAAACACATCAAATGCACCAGTGGCAACAATTAGAGTAATTAATACGCAAAATAGTACTAATACTCGAAACGGTAATGCAATTCAAATATTGCGTAAGAACCCAATTTAAGCATGACTGAGAGCATACAATTACTCAAGTTATGAGGAGAAATTAGCATGAAAATACGGTTTATCACCCCCTTGTGTTGTAGTGCAACAAGGCATTAATCTGCTTCAATTACAAAGCATAATTCTTGAAACACTTGATGAGGCGGGGAAACTGATCAAGAAAATGCTGTATAGAATGCCGATGAGTATGGGTCCCACCGGGCCTTTATACACTAAATATTGCATTCGCAGTGATGGAGATTTCAATATTATGCTTGTGTATCAGATGAAGTTTCCCGAGGTTCGACTTTTTGAGTTGTACGTTGAACTTGAGGAACACAACTTCAGGTCAAGAGGGCTTGATTCAATATTCTTTCCTCAATCATTTGATGCAGGCGAGGGTGCTAGTGGTGCTGGAACAAGTTCAATGAGGGATGATGATGACGCACATTCTCTTAGCTTTGCGGATCTGGCAAGGGAAGTTGCTCAACATGTGGTGCAGAGTGCAGAACCGTTGCAGACAATTGGTTCGCCTGGTGGGTTTGACTTCACTCCAAATTTCTTTGATGATGCAGATGCAGATTCAGATGTCCTAATAGAAGAGGCAGCTGACGCGACACCGTGCGGATCAGATGAAGATGTTGAAGAAATCCCGCTTACAGGGCCAGTACTGTCCCAAACACAATCTCAAGCGGTTGCGAATCACTACTCATCATTGAATTTCAGTTCACTTAGAGGTGATATTGACTTGGATGTTGCTGCAGTAAACGCTGAGCAAGGTTTAGTTGTGGGTCAACTATTCCGAACAAAAGAAGTCACACAGTATGCTGTTAAGATCTACACCATTCAGAGACAAATACCATACAAAGTGTACGAGTCAAATGCCTCGAGGTTGCATTGCAGGTGTGTGCAATATAGGAGCGGGTGCATGTGGAATGTCAGAGTCATACTTCGGAAAAAGACGGGGATGTGGGAGATCAAGAAATTGGAGGAGCCACACATTTGTTTGTTTGCCAATGTCTCACAACAGCATCCGTAGATGGATTATCACGTCATATGCTCAAACATTTGTGACGTGGTACAGAAGGATCCGACAGTTTCAGTTAAGGTGTTGCAGGCTGGAGTTGAGGAAAAGTTAGGCTGTAGAACAACATACAGAAAGGTATAGATGGCCAAACAGAAGGCCATTGCACAGATATATGGTGATTGGGAAGCATCCTACAGAGAATTGCCAAGATGGTTGCTCGGCTTGAAAACCTTTATGCCAGGTACCATTGCCATGTTTCAAACTAAGCCATTTTCCAGGTTTCAATGATCCAAATTTATGCATGTTTCTCCATGTTTTCTGGGCATTTCCACCATGCATTGCCGCACTTCCTTATTGTAAGCGTTTCATTACTTTGATGGCACTCACCTATATGGGAAGTACAGAGGTACCCTTCTTATGGCCATTGCACAGGATGTCAACTCTAATATATTGCCCCTTGCCTTTGCAATTGTTGAGGGTGCGAACAAGGAATCATTGAATTTCTTCCTTAGTAACCTCCATCAGCATGTCACTCAGCAAGAGGGCATTCTTGTAATTTCTGACAGGCACAAGGCAATTACAGCGGTGCTTGAATCCGCTAAAAGTGGTTGGGCTCCGCCAATAGCACATCATGCATATTTGCATCAGACACATTGCTTCAAACTTCATGGTCCATTTCAAGAGCAAAGAGGGTAAGCGATTAGTGAAGTGTGCTGGGTATGCAAAGACACATAATGAATTCTTGTATTGGCATTCCCAGTTGGAGATCCTTTGTCCATGAAGTGTACCGCATGGAATCTGTTTGTAATGTGTACCGAACGGAGTTTGCTTCTATTCGTAATGAAGATTTGTGGCCTCCATACAATGGTCCGGTGCTGCGGCCCAATCCTGCGGATATGAGGAAAGCTGAAGGTCGCCCAGTTTCGAGCTGGATTCGTAATGAGATGGATGAGGTGGAAGGTTCTCAGCCTAAAAGGTGTGGGCTCTGTCGTCAGCCAGGACATAGTAGGCGTAAGTGTCCAGTTATAGCTTCATCGTCCTCTTCCAACAACGTTCCATGATAAGTTATATTAGTAAATTTATGTTTGTTGTAGTACTCTTGTTTTATGTTTGTTGTTGTCTTTTAATTCTATGGTTCTTGTTACCCAGGATTTGATTTTATGTACTTGTGTACTCATTTCATATTATTGTCGGTTGTAGTAATTTTTACTTGTTTTTACTGGTGTAGTTGGTCTGCAAATTTTAATGTTAATCATTTTATGTTATTCTACAAGTTATTATGGTTTTCTGGCCTTCAAGATGCATTTACTGCTAAATTGTTGAGTGGTCATTTCTTGTCAGAATCGTGTCTTTATTATTATCGAACTAAATTGATAATCGATTTGAATCGAATATGATAAGCATTGGTCTTCTTGAATAATCGATTTGAATCGAATATGATAAGCATTTTTCTTGTTGAATAATCGATTTGAATCGAATATGATAACCAATTGGAAGGTACGGTTCCCAACCATCTCCAAAATCCATAACGCAAGCTCGGAGCATATCCTCCAAAATCTGAATGGTCCTCTCTGACTGACCATCGGTCTGAGGGTGAAAAGCTGTGCTGAAGTTAAGGCGAGTCCCCAAGGCTTCTTGAAAGGATCGCCAAAACCGGGAGGTGAACTGAGTCCCTCTATCGGAGATAATGGAGGTCGAAACACCATGAAGTCGCACAATGACCTCGATGAACAACTGAGCATAACGAGGCGCCCCGTATGATGTCTTAACTGGAATGAAGTGGGCCGACTTGGTCAGTCGATCCACAATCACCCATATGGAGTCAAAGCCTCGAAAACTGCGAGGTAGCCCTGTCACAAAGTCCATGGTGATCCTCTCCCACTTCCATGTCGGTATCTCTATCGGTTGCAACAACCCTGTAGGTCTCTGATGTTCTGCCTTCACTTGCTGACACACCAGACAACGAGAAACAAAGTCCGCTACATCCCGTTTCATACCTTCCCACCAAAACAACTGTTTCAAATCCTGATACATCTTCGTGCTACCTGGATGGATGGAATACTTGGAGTTGTGAGCTTCCTCTAGTATGAGCCTCCTCAGATTACCCACATCAGGTACGCACAACCGCTGCCCACACCGTAAAACACCCTCTGAGTCTAGAGATAGCTCCACTTCTTTCCCTTCACTAACCTCTGACACTAGCTTAGCAAGCCTTGGATCATCCCGCTGAACAGATTTAATCTGGTCCACCAAAGAGGATTGAGCCCGCACATGAGCTAAGAGTACTCCAGATCTCCCTAACTCGAAGTGCATGCCCTCCGATTCCAACCTATGGATCTCCTCAACCAACGGTCTCTTCACAACAGCAATGTGGGCCAGACTACCCATAGACTTCCTGCTTAAAGCATCAGCGACTACATTCGCCTTCCCTGGGTGATACAGAATGGTGCAATCATAATCCTTGAGCAACTCCATCCATCTCCTCTGCCTCAGATTAAGATCCCTCTGCTGAAAGATGTACTTCAAGCTCTTGTGATCGGTGTAAATCTCACATGTCTCCCCGTAGAGGTAGTGTCTCCAGATCTTAAGAGCAAAAAGAACCGCGCCCATCTCCAAATCATGAGTCGGGTAGTTCTGCTCGTGATTCTTCAATTTCCTTGATGCATAAGCAATAACTCTCCCATGCTGCATCAAGACACAACCAAGCCCAATCCGGGAGGCACCGCAGTATACTGAATACCCTCCGGAACCCGAAGGCAAAACCAAGACAGGAGCGGTGGTCAATGACTCCTTCAACCTCTGGAAACTTTCCTCACAAGCCTCTGACCACTGGAAAGGTACACTCTTCTGGGTTAACTGGGTGAGAGGGGCTGCTATCCTCGAGAAATGCTTAACAAACCTCCGATAGTAACCGGCAAGACCCAAGAAGCTACGGATCTCGGTCACTGTCGTAGGCCTCGGCCACTTCTGAACTGCCTCGACTTTCTTTGGGTCTACCATGATCCCGTCCCTAGATACCACGTGTCCAAGAAAGGTCACTCGGTCAAGCCAAAACTCACACTTGGAGAACTTGGCATAAAGACTATGATCCCTCAGCGTCTGCAACACAACTCTGAGATGATGTTCATGCTCCGCCGCATTCTTGGAGTAAACCAAGATGTCGTCAATGAAGACGATGACGAATCGGTCCAAGAACGGCTTAAACACCCGATTCATAAGATCCATGAAAGCTGTCGGGGCATTGGTCAAACCGAAGGACATCACCAAAAACTCAAAATGTCCGTACCGGGTGCAAAAAGCTGTCTTCGGAACGTCTCCCTCCTTAATCTTCAATTGGTGGTAACCAGACCTCAAATCAATCTTCGAGAAGCAACAAGCACCTTGAAGCTGATCAAACAGATCATCGATCCTAGGAAGAGGGTACTTGTTACGGACCGTCATCTTATTGAGCTGCCAATAATCCACCCAAAGCCTCATAGACCCATCCTTCTTCTTAACAAAGAGGACCGGAGCACCCCAAGGTGAAGTGCTCGGACGGATGAATCCCTTATCCAAAAGGTCCCTCAACTGCTCCTTCAGCTCATTCAACTCTTTCGGAGCCATACGGTAAGGGGGAATAGAAACAGGTTGAGCTTCAGGGTTTAAGTGAATCCCGAACTCTATCTCCCTATCCGGCGGCATCCCTGGTAAGTCCTCTGGAAAGACGTCTGGGAATTCTCCCACAATCGGAACTTGATCCAAATCCGGAATCTCTAGCCTCCACATCCACAACTGATGCAAGAAAACTTTGGTTCCCATGATCCATCAACTTCATGGCACTTAAGGCCGATATCAAAGAAGCGGGGGTCACACATCGATCCCCTTGGAACTCGCAGGTTGAGCCATCGGGGAGGACAAATCGGACCAACTTAGCGTAGCAATCTACGGAGGCATGACAGGAAGCCAACCAATCCAAACCTAGGATCACATCAAAATCCACCATATCCAAGATCACTAAATCGGCCAAAGTGTCCATCCCGCTCACCGACACTACACACAACTTACAGACCAACCGAACCATCAGGGGTTCTCCCACCGGAGTACTAGCCCAAAGAACGGGGACACATATGAATGTGTAGAGCCCGGATCAAACAACACATAAGCTTCAGAAGAGCCAACTTTCAAAATACCTGCCACAACTGTGTTCGATGCCTGAGCATCCTGACGAGTCAAAGCAAAGACCCTCGGCTGAGCTCTCCCTTCTCCACCTGGACCTCTACCTCTGTTTCCTCTGGTTGCACCCCGACCTCCTTGCTGGAAGAACTACTCGGAGACATAGCTGAATGAGATGGTGCAGGAAAGACGGGTGCCTGATGCCCAGTAGCTCCCCCAGCAAGGCGAGGACACTCCCTGATAAAATGCCCTGCCTGTCCGCACCCATAGCATACATTCTGATTCGGGCGACACGCCCCATGATGGAATCTTCCACAATGCTTGCAATGAGGACGCTGAGGACCTTGGGGTCCAGACCACTGTGTGTTCGACTGGGAAGCACTGCTAGCTTAGGGCCTCATCCCAGACATGGCCCTAGGGGTGGATCCTGAGGAGTTGGAACCACTCCCCAGAGCAAACCTCTGTGCTGATAACCTTGGGACCCACCAGAACTGGATCCTATGGAGAACTGCCCCGTAGTCTTCTTTTTCTTCTCAAATCCCCTATTCGGCTTGTCTTCTTCCCTTGAGCTTTCAATGCCCACAGCGGTATCCATCACCTGAGAGAAAGACTTTCTCCCTATCTCATTATGTAGAATGGAACGCATCGGTTCCCTGAGCCCCTTCACAAACCTTCTCACCTTCCTATCCTCAGTGATGATCTCATGCGGCGCATATCAACATAATCAAGTAAATTGTGTAGCATACTCAACTACAGACATGCCCGGAGTCTGCTTCAGCTTGAGAAATTGCTTCACCAAGAGCTCCCTTCGGTTCTCAGAAAAGAATCTTGCCCTGAAGGCTTTAGTGAACTCCTCCCATACTGGTGGCGGCCTCCTCATATGAGCCCTTTCCATCAACCATGTCTCATACCAGTGAACAGTAGTCCCCTGAAGGGTGTAGGTCACCAGATCCACGACCCTCACATCATGGCATCGAAGGGCACGCAGAGCTCTAGTGTCCCGATCCAAGAAATCCTCCGGGTCTTCCTCCATGGACTCCCCCGAAAAAGTCGGTGGGTTCAACCTCAGATATGCCTCCAGCGTCACCTCATGAGTACCAAAGACCTGAGGTCCTGGCCTAGGTAGTTCATAGTCCATGTTCGGAGGAACCTCTTCCCTCCTCTGGTTCTGATCCGGATTCTGATTCTGATTCTGGTTTTGATTCTGATTTTGCATCATCTGAATCAAGATGTTAAGGGCTTGGCGAACCCCTTGCTTCTCCTCACCATAATTAGGCTCCGCACCACCTCCAACGGGCTCATCATCCCCCTGCACAGGAGGGGGGTCCGTGGTGGTACGAGGCCTTCCCCGTCTTCGTGTACCCTGCTTAGGCGGCATGGTCAACCAAGAGCAGCTACACAAACAACCAATCGTTTAGAGACATAACAGATGGAACATCCCCGAGTCAAAAAGGGATTAGCAATCAAGGAATTAACTTAGACAACAACACTCTAAACTGTCTTCACTAGAATCACAATTTGTGAAAATGTGCCGGCAACCATTTACACTATTGTCATCCTATTGAAGAACAATTGCTCCATAAGTTACAAAACTCAACCTAGGCTCTGATACCAACTTTGTCACGACCCAACTCGGATCGTGACCGGCACATGGGACACCGAGTCCCTATATCAGCCTTAACCTGTAATCCACACAACAATCCAGCTAAACAACGACAGTCACAACTACTTTAAGATGCATATAATCATAAAATCCATACATATAATAGGGTTCACAAAGTACACCCCTAAATCCATAATACATATAGTACGGTCATAACATCATACTTAATCCATAAGCCAACATAAATGTAACAAGTCTTAATTAGACTTACAACACATACATAACTTAGACAATCCTGTTTGTAAACCTATGGAGCATACTACTGACATAATAGACAATAACATAACGCCTCTAAACATCGAGGCTCACCAAAGCTAAGAGCTTGGAGGAACGGAAGGGCTCGCCTCCTGATCAGCACCTGAATCTGAAAATGGTTTGTATGAATGGGTGAGTCATACGCTCAGTGAATAATAGATTAAAAACAGTTTATGCAACAATATCATGATCACATATACAGTCATAGCAATCCATCTCATAATCACCATACAACACATTCTGCAATTCGTCTTATGTATTATTATTACAAGTGTATTTGTCATTAGAGATCCCGGGAGCCCATCCCTTCCTCAAATCTTTAGTCCCAGGAGCCCATCCCATCCTCAGAATTTATCAAACTCGACCCTGGGAGCTATGCCCCTCCTCAGGCCGAGCAAACCAACATTTAATCATCCTTTATTTATTATCATTTCGCAATCGTACATCGCATTATATTCACATCATCATCATAATAACAGCATAAACAGTCCGATATCGAGTTTGGGGTAGTGGTGAACAGATGGATTTGAATGCATAACTTAAAAGTGTAAGAATTTCGAATTAAAGTCTTAAAACTAGAGTTTTTGTACTGTTGTAATCGATTACAGACCTCTGTAATCGATTACCTGCTTCAAATTTCGTTGCGAAGAAAATTTTTGTAAAAATTGGCAGTCTTTAATCGATTACAGGTTCTTGGTAATCGATTACCAATTCGCTGTAATCGATTACAGCCTGGGTCAGAAACGAAATTCTGCAGAAAACTTCGCGAAAATCATCTCCAAATCCACATTTTCACCACAACCCATCCAAATCAAACACAACCAACATGCAATATCAATCATATATCAACCAATCTCAGTCCCTATCAACTATCATAGCAAGAAATTCACAATATCAATCAAAATCAAACATAAACCATAAATAACCCATTACTCACAAATTACTCCAATGAGCTCCAAGACACCACAATATACTAGATGATGATTGATAAATTGATCTTGATGAGTTATGGGGTTTGGGTGAGAGATTGGAGAAGAAAGAAAAGAGAGGGGGAAGAAGATGAAGAAAGGGAAAAGAGAGGGAGAGAGTTACGGGAGAATGAGGGAGGGAAAGAGAAAAAGAAAAGGAAAAAGGGAAAAAGGGGTGGGGAGGTGGGACCCACGTGGTTCTATCTCCCCGGTTGTACCGAGATCTCTTACTCAAACTGACTCAGAATACCTGAGGTATTACAAATAACATACTTGATGCAACCAAGGCAGAGGCTCATTTAATTGGTTTGTTTTAATGAGAAACTATATAATAATTATTATGTTAACTGTTTTTTGGCTCAGTGTCTAACTTTAATGACAACAACTATAAACTTCAAATATTATTAGTTTGGTCAGAACGATAAGTGACATTACCACTGTTGAGGATAATGACAAAACACAAAAATTCATCTACATTTAGCTTTATGATTTGGAGTGAGTTTTATATTTTTTAAATCACTTTTTCAGACATATATCATGTATGTGGATGTTGGTTTATAGTCATTATTTTATTCTAATGGTTTTTTTTAAAAAAAAAAGGTATTGAGCTCCTTCAATGTATTTTGTGGGATGAACTTGCATCTCAATTATTTAAGACACACTTGACAGTATGTCCCACAAGTGAATATATAGTGGTGTTACAATTTGCTAAAATAAAATTATATGGAGGTACGCTTCAAATTAAGATTGCCTCATCAAATTACCTCAGTTTCTCATATTTTTTATTGGTTATAGGAAGAGTGGGAGTTTCAAATGCAACATATTCTACTAAATTGTTTGTTAATGATGATTTTCATGCCATCAAGAAATTCCGTCAATGGTAAGATTGTGCGTAATCTGACTTATCATTGTTTTTTTATCATAACAATTGTTAACACTGGATTTGATTTTTCCGCAATTTTCAGCCTTTGTGTTGGTCATCCATCATTCTCACTCAAATTCTCTGAGGTTGTTCATCCTCTTGTTGAATCTATGGAGGATCAATTTTTAAAAAGCAATATATACAAGACTGTTGCTAAATTAATTGATGTTGATGTGAAGGTTTGATGTTATATGAATGATATATTAAACTGGCATACTGTACTATTTCTACTAAGTGTTAGTATCAATTCTCTGGAAGCTATAAAATTTAATTGATACAGGACAAAGCAATGGTCATTAATTTTGGAGTTATGAGGGAAGTTGAACATCAGTTTGGTTGGGGGTATAAAGGTTGCAGACAATGTTATGATCCTTTGATTGAATTTAGTAACACCTGTCATTGTGAGAAATGTAATTCTTATTCACACAGTTTTACTCCAAGGTATACTTTGAAAGGCTTCAAGTGTTTTTATTGACATCTGATAAAATTATTTTGGTGATTATTAATTACCTTGTGCTTTATTAGATTCAGATTCAGACTTAGGATTGAGGATGAATCTAGTGATGCTGCTATTACCATCTATGATGAAGATGCTTCATTATTTTTAAACAAATCAGCAAATGACATTTTGCTTTCTAAAAAAAAAGGTTGCGTAGTTTTAGAGTGATTTTTTTTGTATTTTAGAACTCTGTCGCTAAATTTGTAAATTTGTCAGCAACATTACATTTATTTTCGTCTTTTCAGGATAATAATGATACTCAATGTCTCATAGAGCTATTGTCCTTTAAGGACCAGAAAGTGCTCTTCAAGCTCTGTCTGACCATTGAAGATTGGACCTCATTCAGCAGTTTTCCTATGACCGTAGTGAAACTATGTTATGATGAGGTTGTCATTAATCAATTTGTGCACAAGTATATTATGAAGCAGGTGAGCATGTCAATAGAGGTTGTTTGTTTTTTTTTCTTTTTTTATGTTTATAGTATTTAGTATGGTTCGAGATTGCATGTCATTTAGTCCACGGTACTATATTACTACTTCAACATATAGATACATCGTCAAAACATTCTTTTTTTTATCTGCTATTTTTACGCATGTGTTTTTTGCCTTCTTTTTAATTAACACATGTTTTGTTCAAATCATGGTGGATTCTTTAATATTTGGTAAAATACACATGCACCTTTTTGATAATTCAATTTATGCTAATCATCATTTTATGCTGACATTTTCTCTCCCATCTACACATACAAAATCATATTTATCTGAGATTACTTCCATACAAAATGTAGGATCCAATAGTGTATGTGTGTTTTAATTAAGTTGAAAGTTAATTGATGGTTTATTGGTGGTACTATTTTTTACCTTTTATATTTAATCCATATAGGAAAATATGTCAGTGAAGTTCAGTAGTGTTGATTGTTGTGCGTTTGGCAATACAAGATCATCAATAAAAATGACTTCTCCTGCTGAAGTGTTCCCTGTACAACTTCAACATTGTTTTGCTGGTAAGCATGAAAATTGTGGGCTGATTTGTTCCTGTAAAGAAAAAAAAACACCTCAACATTTGTAAGCCTTCAAATGTAGGGAATGATTCATCAACCCCTCAAAAAGTTTCAGCTGAAGAAATAAATTTCTCTCATGACTCACGTGGCACAGCAAAATTGAGGAGAATTGTGAAGAATGAAGCATACTAAGAGTTTTTATGGATTGACATAAGCAGTCTCTGTGATTTGTTATGTTTAATGTTGTATTACCTTTTTTACTCCTTCAATGACTGAGTTTGCCTTATTTGTTGATTTAAGTTACGATCTTGTGCTAATTTGTGTCATGATTAAAAAAAAATATTGTCCTTCATATTTAATCTCCCTCCAAACACAATGTTGGTGTTAGATGCCAGTTTAGTAACCACTTCAAAAGCTGATTGAGTCCTATAAATTCGCATAGATGCTAGGCCATTGTATTGGTTCATTTAAACAAACTTTCATTACATTAAAATGTCAGTATTACTTAGTCGCCGATATACCTTATGTTGTTGCAAGCAAAAATAATACTTCAAGTTTTAATTAATCAGTACACGTTCCATAATAATTAAAGGTATGTCCAAATAAACATTTACTTCTTAATTTTCGCATAATTTGCTGTGAGATTATTGTTATATTGAAATACCTTAGATTTAATTCAATTATTCATTATTACTTAATCGTCACCAACACATGAAAATGTCATGTCCACATGCAGCCATATATTTGGTTATGATTACTAACGCATCTTAATTTTACGCCTCAGTCAATCTAGGTTCATTGTTATCTTCAATCAATTCCGAGTTAACCAATTTCTTAAGTGATAATTACTGTTTTCCTACACATGGAAAAGTCATCACGAGAAGAGATAATGACTGTGCCTTTGACAAACAAACTCATTGGTTTAATTCAATCGAGCTACAAAATAATTGATTTGTTGTTTCATTCTAAAAACATTGTAGGCAAACGAATATTTATTTAGCAGTTGATTAACAGTTATCAATGACTTAGAAACGTACATGATCCATTATTTGGCATTCAATGATAATTGTGATATCAGAATTACTAACTTAGGTGCTGGTTTTCATTGATAGAAATTGATATGGTTTATCCTTTTTATTCCACTTTGGAGATCATAAGTTAATCGCCAAATACATTTCCTATTAGTGCGCTGTCATAATTCATGGTCTTTTACCTGAATCAGTTCTAAAGAAAATTTTGCTTTCAGACTTCTGCTGAAATTGCTTTGTCCTTCATTAGAAGATATGACCTTCAGAAATATCGTGTTATATTCACAGTGGATAGCAAGCACAATTCATTTCCGATGAGGTTGAAAGTTTGCATCACTATGGCCTTTTTAGCTGATGGTTTTGATCAATTTCTGAAGATCTACAATATGGGTGAAGGGGATGATTTTAAGATAACTTATATAGGAAAAAATGTCTTCTTTGTAGCCTTACATGATTACCAATTTCGTCCTCTTTATTTTAAGTATGTAATCCCAGATAACACTCTTGATGGTATACAAAAAATGTTCAAAATTTACACTGAAAGAGTGAAGATTGAAGAATCAGAAACTGAAGAAGGAATTATAAATGATAATTCATCTGATATCCTACCTAACTCTAACAGGTAACCTTCTCAAAGTACACTTATTATTTATGTTGCTTTTTATTATATTCCAGGGACTTTATTAATGTCAATTTTACTTTAGGGCTGGATTTAATGTTAAGGTGGATTCAATTAGTAGACCAAATACTACGCAAAGGTAAATTTTGTTCATATATCGATAGGAGGTTACAATTGTATAACGATGATCGTTGACTCATATTCTTTATTGCATACCCAAAAAATGGATAGTATAGTTAATTGCATATAAATAAATCATTTAGATGAGTATGTATTCATGTTATGTGTAAAGAGTTATATTTAGGTGATTATTATTTTTCCTTTTTTTTTACATGGTCTATTGATTTTCATATAATATGTTGTTAATTTGGGTTAGTCTTTGTCAATATTAAATATAATTATTATTATAATGTTACGTGTATCCTTCTAAGATAAAAAGGTGAGTCTTCTCAGAATGCAACTACAGTTCCCTCATTAGCAAAAAACAGTAGGTAAATCTTTTCTAGATTTGATATTTCCAACTTCCAACTATTTATTGTTATATGATATGCTATTTACAATAGACATACTGAATAAATTGTTTATTTAGTAGACATGGGAAGAGTTTGAAAGTATATTGCAAAAAAACTTCTGTTAGGTAATTGTTTTTAGTGTTTTGAAGGTTGTTTTGTTATATTAGCAACATATTACATGTTTCATTTATATTTAATCAATTATCAATTTTTCTACATGTAGGTATGATCATGTACCAAATCAAGCACAAATTGCAACAGGAAGGACTTCAACAGGGTTAGTATTTTGTTATTATCAAATGCTTTAATTAAATAATTTATTTACAATAATCTGTTGACGTGTAGTAATGAAAATATTTAGAGAATTTTCAAAAGTTCTCACTCAGTATGATGCCTCAAGCAGTCAATTGGTAAGAATTTTACATTTCATATGCAATGTATGTGTCTGGTCAATCATCTATCATGTTGCTCTAATGATGGATACTTTGAACACATCAAAATGTATTAATCGTTATAATTTTGCATAGAATTTCTATGCTGATTTTGCCCAGGAACTGTTGAAATATGGGAACAAAGGTTTTTGAACAATCCAAACTACACATCGAGGAAAATCCATGAAGTTCGAATGCAAATTCTTGAGCACTAGAAAAAACCAAGCAAAACTTGGTGCTGGCTGGGCAGATTTAGCAAGAGTAATTGGTCTAAAGCAAAATGGCAACTTTATTTTTCAGATTGTCCATGGAGAAGATAGAATCCTTAAAATGAGAGTTCAACATGCATGATTGGTATTAGACAAACATGGATACTATTTTGGTTTGTGGTATATCCCAAGTTTTTTGTTGTGTACATATATGTAGGTTGTCATGCCTGCCTTTTCAGTTTTGTCCATTTTGTAAAAAACTATCAGCTATGATAGAACACCAAATGATGTGGTAGACCTGGTTTATGTAATTATATAATCTAAGTTTCAAAAGTATATTTTTGACCCAGTTATCATACCTTTTGGCAAAAGTGATGATTTAATATCAAACCTCAAGCACCTACTTAATATGAGGGCGCAAAAAAAATATAATTAAGTTACTTATATGCAGTTTTTTATTTTGTATTGTCAGCAATTTTATTGTTCTACATATAATTACAAAGATTATAGTTTGAGACACTAGTATCAAAAGGACCACGTGCACAGCACGGGTTCTACAGTAGTAAAGTATTGTATAACATAGTATCTGATGTATATTTAGAGAAGTGGATTGAAATCTAATAAAAATGAAAAATACGCATTTTACATAGTCATTATCACAACGCACATGAGATGAGGAATGAGGTGGTGGTCTCGGTGAAGAAGGGATGAAGAATGAGATAATAAATAAAAATAGGAATAAATTTGTAATTTTATCTTAATATTTTAGTCAATTGTACTCTAACTTATAAAAACAAGTGCATTGTACTCATCTTTTGGATAATATAATTTATTTAATTAAAAGGTCCAAGCAATATCTATGAATTTAAGTAATAAATGTTACAATAAATCTTTATGTATAATGAAAATTACTTTTCAATACAACCAACAGGTCCACTTAATTATTTTTGGACCAAATTGCAATTTTTCCTCATTACTTCTTGAGTTAATTGCAATTTACACTGGATCTAATTGCTTCTTTTTTTGGATTTTTTTCTCTTGAGCTGGATTTTCTGGATCTATGAATGTATTAAGAATTTGTTGAATTATTGTGAGCTTGCGTTTTTTTATGATTATTCATAGCAGCAAGTTAATCCACTTGTTGCATCAACTTGAAACTAAGTTGTTGAATGGAACCTATATCCGAGGTTGAGATCGGTAAACCATCATGGCAATTAGT
The DNA here is from genome assembly GCA_013621005.1 of Aeschynomene evenia. Classification (NCBI taxonomy): domain Eukaryota; kingdom Viridiplantae; phylum Streptophyta; class Magnoliopsida; order Fabales; family Fabaceae; genus Aeschynomene; species Aeschynomene evenia. The sequence goes on along the minus strand of RYYW01000099.1, from coordinate 149,453 downwards.
CATGATGTTCAATGAAAGCACCATTTGATACGAATTAGGATTCAAGAGATAGAGAGAATTATGCAAAATAGGAGAGAATAGAGAGAAATTCCTAAATCAAGGGTCAAAGAAATGAAATGTTTCCATATTAATGATCATGAAATTCTAATACAATACCTATTATCCCTATTTATAATCCTAACCAACTAACTAACTTTTATAGATCTAATTACTATCTCTATTGTATCATCAACCCGTTAGATTGAATTATTATTATATTTTATTTTTGAAAAATATTCATATATTAGCATAATTTTGAGACTAATTTTATAGTGGGATACTTTATATTGAAAATTTTTAGTATAGATTATGTTTTTTAAATTTTTTTTCTCAAAAATAATTTTGTTTTATTATTTAAGTGATTTATATCTATACATATAATATTTCAAAACCACTTGCATTGAATCTTATGCCACATGTCAATTTCTTATAATTTCTAATTTTTAAAAAGTAATTTTGCTTATAAAATCAAATGAATAAATCTATAATAAATGTGGATTTCTAAGAGCATCTCCAACGGCTCAAACATGGAGTCTTAGTCCCGTGCGCATAGTGTCCTGGGACGGTTCCATCCATTGGACAAAATTTCAATTTTTGGGACCGGTTCCAAAGAGGTGGAACTGGTCCCAAACTTTTAAAAGGCAAAATTAATATTATTTTATTTTATATAAATAATTTTTAATAATAATTATTATTAATTAAAATTTAAGAATGTATTTTTATATCATAAAATCATTTATTGTCTGTCATCTATGTGTAATAATTCAAGTTTTTAAAATTATTAATTCAACCTTAAATTTTATACATTAATCTAACATTTTAAAAAATAATTTAGATTATAGCATATGACGACCGATAGTGGCTGATTTTGTAGTGTACATGTAGCATTACTAGTTAAAAATATTTATACATTTTAAAGTTATTTATATATCATTTGCGTATGTAATATTTTATTTTATATAATCATGAATTTGAAATTTAAAATTATATTATAATTTTTAATTTAAAGTACATGTGGACTGCAGTTGGACTGAATTTGAGTCCCACCATTGGTGCAATAGGTCCCTAGTCCAATCCTAACTATACTTTTATTACACATTGCTTATGTGGCAGGGAAGTAGGACCAGTGTTGGGACTCTCTTGAGTCCCTGCATTGGAGATGCTCTAATGCTTTTTGCTTTTTGCATAATTATGTACCATAAATTTACCTTTTAATAAAATTTAATATTAATACATTCATTTGAAGATTTTTTTTCAAAAAAAAATGAGTTAAAAGGATAATAATAAATATAAATATATACAACTATTTAATTTTTTTTCAAAAATATCTATAAAAGTTTTTAAAATTTAAAAATTAATACTCTAGAAATATTTTATATATTGTTTAATTCTATAGAATATTAGTGAAAATATATATATATATATATATTATATATATATATATATATATATTTTTCATTTTTGGTTTGTTTGTTTTATGGGTATCGTTTGCGGGAAATGAAGTTTGTTATGGGAAATGAGTTAAAGATGTTCTGCAATATTGTGTTTGAAATTAAAGTACTCAAATATGTTGAAATCAAAAACCGCAAGTTTCGGTTTTTAAAAAAGTTAAAGAATTTTTTGAAACTATGAAATGTCAGAAAAGCAAAGAATCTTACCAGAAAAACTGCAAGTCGTGGTTTTTGAAGGCAGTGATATGTCAATCAAATGACAGTCCAGAGCCGCTTAAAATTTAACATGTGTTCGCGTCTGACCAGAGCACTGAAAAATCGCAAGTTGCGGTTTTTGGGAAACTCTGAGAAGTCAATCAGTCAGCTTCTGCAGCCACTCACGCGTAGACACGTGGCATCGTTTGTTGACCGCTTAAAAATCGCAAGTTGCGGTTTTTGACTCCAAGGAATCCATGCACACTGATCCGTAGGTGGTAGCTCTTCTATAAATTGAGCTTCTTTCATCAACCCAACAACACAAAAGAAATTTTAACATTCGTATACTAAAAAAAATGGCTCATGATATTACCATGGATTCAAATAAACATATATCAGTGCAAATTCGTGCAAATATTAATGTAAGTGTCTATTTTTTAATTACTATTTAATTGCAAATTTCTTAATGAGCATTAAATTACTAATTTATATTATAGATTGTAATAGGTTGGCAAGATATTACGACCTCGTCAATTAACTGTGCGACCACCGAGACAACAAGTACACGATCATTTAAGACATCTTGATTTTCTTAATGTTTCACACATTTGGAATATTGAGATTAAATTGCCTCTCATAACTGCATTGGTAGAAAGATGGAGACCGGAGACTCACACTTTCCATTTCTCGATCGGAGAGTGCACTGTGACGGGCCATTGTACTTCTTGATTTTCCAGAAGTATTTATTCTTCCTAAGACTTACCCGAACAAGTCACTGATAATCTATGCCAAAGTGCATGCACTTCGCATAGTAGATTGTTGGTTCTGACTCATAGACGTTATAATCCACTCCTTTTGACAAATTGTACTCTTTAGTTGCTCGTATAGCCGTCTCTCTATTATTAAATTGCATTCCGACACACAATTCACTATTTGCAACCTGAACACCTATAAAACAACAAAATAAAAAATTAATAAAATAATTATTACAGTTAAATTAAAATTAAAATTAAATACTATCCGTACAAAATATAAAATTATTTTTAAAATACTAATTTTTTAATCGTACGAAAAGATCTAATTAAAAAATGTATATAAACATCAACATTAAATTGATACGTACCCATGTTAGCATTCTCAGGAAAATCAAGACTCAACTCTGTTTCATCAACATTAAATGGATGATTTGTGTTGGATGTGTACTCATAATCTCCTACCGGTTCATTTAAATCAATCTGATCAACATCATCCTCACTGCTTCCATTTTCTTCTTCATAATCATCATCATCACCATCATCTTCGCTATTTTCTTTGTGTTCGGTAGAAGCTTGATGATTAAATGTTGAAGCAACTTCTTTAAAATCAACATGTACTACTCAATGGCAGGAATCTTCTCTCGATAATACTGATATATTTGAAATATTTGTTGAAGATTATCATCTCCATTAATGACAAATGGCACATATTGTGTCAATCCATTAAAAATTGACACTGGACCTGTATGTGATTTTCTCCACTATTTTTGGCACGTCGAGATCTATATATTGACAGAGACATTTCTCTAAATCAACATATGATATATTTAGTGAAATGGAGAAACTCATTGGATTCTCACATACAAATGTCACCCCTTCATTTGTACTTGTAATACTCCCCTTAAAATTTATTACTATAACTCCTTCCATTTTTTCCTAACGTATATTTTTTCTTCTCACACTTGTTTTTTTTTTCTCTCTCTTGTTTGAGTGAGTTAGTGTGAGTGAGAGCATTTGATTTTATAGAGTTTGGGGCAGTGAAAAAGTGGAAGTTGTGGGTTATAAAAATCGCAAGTTGCAATATTTTTATTAAATATTTTTTTATCCAAATCCTGCAACTTGCGGTTTTTGGTTTTATATACATATATATATATATATATATATATATATATATATATATATATATTTTGAAAAACAGCAACCTGTGGGTTTTGAAATTTAAAATTTTAAAAAAGTAAATCCTGCAAGTTGCGGTTTTTGAAATACACCATTTATTCGTATTTATCTCCCCAACTGTCATATATAGGTACTTTCATCACATTGTTCCCATTAAGAAAAAAATTCCCCACGATTTGCCCCTCATCAATTTATAAAAAAAAAAGTTGAATTAACTAACAATTTTTTAATATTTTTTCCCTACTTCACTAAAATAGTTAAGGCAATTATTTAATTTTTTTAATTCATAACTTATTTTTTTAACTTATTTATCATTGATATATATATATTGGTTTACTATTGCTAAATTTTCGTGTGTAACATTTTAATTTTAATTACACATCATATTATAAGTATAAATTTTTTTTTCAAAAATTATACTTTAAATTCCCTCAAAATCATATCATTCATTATTAAATAAAAATAAATGTCAACAAGTAATTTACATGGATAAAAATGAGAAATAAATGATATTTGTGATATTTGTGGAATAAATTATGGATATATTATTCAATTAATTTTCACCACTAAATTAGACATAATCCTATAGATCAAATCTTTACATATGATAATTGTGATTATTAATTAATTTGCACCACAGATTTGTATTTGTTCATCATTTGATTTGGAAGATATGTTTACTAATAATTGTGATTTTTTCATTATAAATATTCTTGTACCTTCCTTATAATCCACACTCATCCATGGGTTCTACCAAAATACGTTTTTATCTTTTTGTATATTTTGGCTTTTATTTACACATGCCAAAGAGAGCATTTGTATATATGTTAATGAATTCAAATTTTCTATCTTTCATATTTAAAGTTTTTTTCTTCTTCAGTAATGTATGTAGTTTTTCTTATGTTTGTTTTATTTTTATAATTTGTTGTTTGCAAATAATAATAAATTTGGTTTCTTTGAAAAGTAAAAAAAGGAAGCAAATTGATATGATAATATGTTAAACAACTAGTTGTACACAAAATTCTTAAGTGATAAGCTAGTGGATTAAGCAAATAGATTAAGCTAGTGGTTTATCAAATTGAAAAGTTGAAACACGTTGTTGCTAGTTGTACACGGTTTGTAGTTTATAAATAGGAGGGTTAGTGAAATTGTTAGACCATAAGTGTTGTGAACAAGAATTGTGAGAGAAAAAAAAAAAGTAAGCTCCAACGAGCTTAATTGTTTGGAAAAGAATTTTATTTGTAGTATTATTTTGAGTGTGTATTAGCTTTTAAACAAAAGCTAAAAATATGAGTGGATTATTATTTCTTCAAATACAAATATTTATTGTGAGATTATTTTTTCTTGAGTGTTTTTTATTCTCTTCTCATAACATCTAAATTTCAACAAGGCAATTTACTTTTAATTGTCAACATCTGGCATCAGAGCTTGTTGTATCAAAATGGCAGCAAGTTCATGCACAAGCACAAGTTCAAGCACCGGAGCAAATCAAATTCAAGCAATTGTCTTCAAATTCGATGGCAGAATCAAAATTTTCCATGTAGAAACGTTTGATGGAGTTATGTTTGAAAACCAACGATTTTGGTGAAATCATCAAAAAATGGTTTTGGATGAACCAGCTGAAGGAGATAAAGGAAAGGTTGATAAACAAGAAGTAGACAAAAACCGTCTACTTAATGAAAAAGCTCTATTCTTGATTTGTCAATCTGTGGAGCTGCATGTTCTTGAGCAAATTTTTCATGCTAAAACAGCAAAAAGAGCATGAGAAATTTTTGCTCAAAACATATGACGGTGCTGATCCAGTCAAAAGAACGAGGTTGCAGGGCTTAAAATGCCAGTTCGAGCTGATAGAGCAAGGAAGAGAAGAAAACATTCGTGAATATTTCTCACGAATGGACAAACTTGTCAATGAGATGAAAAACAACAGAGATGATATAAAGGAGCAAGAAATTGTGGGGAAGATCATGAGAACGATATCAACTCGTTTTGATTATGTAGTAGCCGCTATTGAAAAAGCAAAAGATCTCAAAACAATGACTCTAAATGATTTGCAAGCATCTTTAGAGTCACGTGAGATGCGGATGATTGAAAGATCAAGTGACACGTTTGAGCAAGCATTAAAAGCTCAGACAAATGTCAGAAATGAGGGACCTGTGCAAAGAAGGGCTAATCACCATCAACGAGGTCAGAATTTCAAAGGAAGAGGGAGGAATACTCAATTTGATTCAAGCCAAGGGTCACGAGGTAATGACTCATTTCAAAATAAATCTAATATTCAATGTCATAAATGTCAAAAGTACGGGAATTTTCAATCTGAATGCAAATCTCATATACAGTGCCATAACTGTAATAAGTATGGTCACTATAGTCGAGAATATCGTGCTAAAACATTGAATATTAGAGAAAGTCATGCATGTGTTGCAGAAAGTGAAGAAGGTATGAATATGGTGCTTACATCATGTCATGCAGTAGCAAACAAAAATGACAACCAGTGGTTGCTAGATACTGGTTGTAGTAATCATTTAAGCGGGAAAAAAAATTATTTTCCGACTTAGATGAAAGTTACAACACCTCTGTCAAGCTTGGTGACAATTCAAAGCTTGAAGTCTTGGGAAAAGGAAAGATCGCCATCAGATTAAAGGATGGATCTTTGAATTATATTTCTGATGTATTCTATGCACCTGGTATATGTCAGAATCTTTTTAGTGTGGGACAACTTGCAGAAAAAATGATATGATCTAAAGTTCAACAAGAAAGGTTGCACCATCAATGATGCAGAGATGGGTCTTATAGCAAAGACAAACATGTCAAGGAATAGTCTTTTTCAAATGAATATCAAGTATGAAGCTGATTTATGTTGCAAGGTTGTAGCTGTTAATGAAAATTGGTCACTTCAACTTTGAGAGCATCAAATTCCTTGCAAATAAAAAATGGGTTACTGGCTTGCCTGTTGTCCAACCTCCTGATCAACTATGTGAAGCTTGTGTAGTAGGGAAAAAACATCGAGATCCTTTTCCTAAAGGATGTGCTTGGAGGGCTTCAAAACCACTTGAGCTGGTGCACTCTAATTTATGCTATGTTGAAGTTCCATCTAATGGAGGTAATAAATATTTTATTACTTTCATTGATGACTTTAGTAGGAAGACATGGGTGTATTTTGTGAAAAATAAATCTGATGCTTGTGATATGCTCAAAAGTTTCATGGCGTATGTTGAAAGGCGGAGTGGATACACTCTAAAAACCTTGAGAACTGATAGGGGAACATAGTATATTGTCTGTGATGATTTCTTGAGAAAACATGGTGTCAAGCATCAGATGACAGCTAGGTACACTCCTCAACAAAATGGAGTGGCAGAAAGAAAGAACAAAACAATCATGGATATGGTGAGAGGCATGCTTCATTGCAAGAAATTACCCAAGAGTTTTTGGACAGAAGCAGTTGCATGTGCTGTTTACATCTTGAATAGATGTCCAATCAAAAGTGTTCTTGACAAAACTCCACAAGAAGCATGGAGTGGGCAAAAGCCAAATCTCAATCACTTGAGAGTTTTTGGTTGTATTGCTTATGCACATGTTCCTGATCAACTAAGGAAGAAGCTTGATGACAAAGCAGAAAAATGCATCTTTGTAGGTTATAGTGAAGAAACAAAAGCCTACAAGTTGTATAATCCAGAAACTCAAAGGATAATCATAAGTCGAGATGTTACTTTTGATGAAGATGGAACATGGAACTGGTCAGAAAAAGAAAATGAACTGTTACTTGTACCAGTAACTATAAATGAAGAAGTTGAAGATAAAGCTTATGAACCATTGAATGAGTCAACATCAGATTCACAACCGCATAGATATCCACAAAGGGAGAGACGTTCACCTCCTCATTTACAAGATTATGAAGTAGGCAGAGATGATGATCCAGACGACAGGGAGGAAAAAGTTATGCATTCTGCCTTATTTGTAGACTGTGATCCAGTAACATATGATGAAGCAGCCAAAGATGATCGCTGGATTAAAGCAATGGATAAGAAATTCATTCAATTGAGAAGAATGACACATGGAAGTTAGCAAAACTTCCAAAAGGAAATAAGTCAATAGGTGTGAAGTGGGTGTACAAAACAAAGTACAATCCCAATGGAGAGGTTGATCGTTTCAAAGCACGACTGGTGGCAAAAGGGTACAAACAAAAACCCAACGTTGATTATTTTGAAGTATTTTCTCCAGTTGGTAGAATCAATACGGTACGTATGATTCTTTCTCTTGCTGTTCAAAATAAATGGAAGATTTCTCAAATGGATGTCAAGTCTGCTTTCTTGAATGGTGTGCTTGAAGAAGAAGTTTATGTAGAGCAACCACTAGGTTATCAACAACAAGAAGAGGAAGACAAGGTCTACAAATTGAAGAAAGCTCTATACGGGTTGAAGCAAACACCTAGAGCTTGGTACACACGTATTGACACATATTTCATCAATAATGAATTTCATATAAGTCCATATGAGCATGCCTTATATGTGAAAACAAACAAGGCTAGAGATATCATTATTGTTTGTCTATATGTGGATGATTTGATCTTCACTGGAAATAATCCTGAATTGCTGGCTGAATTCAAGAAAAGCATGTCTACCCAATTTGAAATGACAGATATGGGTCTAATGTCTTATTTTCTAGGCATTGAAGTGAAGCAAACAAATGGAGGGATTTTTATCTCTCAGAAGAAATATGCAACAGTTGTTTTGAAGAAACTCAAGATGGAGGCTTGCAAACCTATGCTGACACCAGTTGAAGAAAGGTTGAAGCTTGAAAAAGAAAGTGGTGGTGATCTTGTTAATTATTCAACAAATTTCAGAATGTTAGTAGGAAGTCTCAGGTACTTGGCAACAACCAGACCTGATATTGTTTATGGAGTTGGGCTAATTAGAAGATTTATGGAATCACTTAGACAATCCCATTGGCAAGTTGCAAAGAGAATCTTGAGATACATCAAAGGTACAATTGATGAATGTATCTTTTATTCAAATTCTAACAAGATAGAATTAATTGGCTATATAAATAGTGATTGGGCTGGTGAAACTGAAACTCGAAAAAGTACTTCGGGTTATGCTTTCCATCTTGGAACAGGTGTATTTTCTTGGTCATCCAAGAAACAACAAGTTCTTGCTCTTTCAACAGCAGAGGCAGAATATATTGCAGCAACAAATTGTGCTACTCAAGCAGTTTGGTTGCGGGGAATATTGAGTGAGTTGCAACACCAACAAGATGATCCAACAAAGATATTTTGTGACAACAAATCAACAATTTCTTTGACAAAAAATCCAATCTTTCACGGTCGAAGCAAACACATTGATATCAAGCATCACTACATTCGTGACTTGATCAGAGATAAAGAAATTGTGGTAGAATATTTCACTTCAGAAAATCAAGTTGCAGACATTTTCACAAAGCCACTCAAAGCAAATTTATTTTTGAAACTGAAGAATATGCTCGGAATGATGAAACCAAATTTAAGGGAGGATGTTAGCAAATAATAATAAATATGGTTTCTTTGAAAAGTCAAAAAAGGAAGCAAATTGATATGATAATTTGTTAAGCAACTAGTTGTACACAAATTCCTAAGTGATAAGCTAGTGGATTAAGCAAATGGATTAAGTTAGTGGTTTATCAAATTGAAAAGTTGAAACACATTATTGCTAGCTGTACACGGTTTGTTGTTTATAAATAGGAGGGTTATTGAAATTGTTAGATCATAAGTGTTGTGAACAAGAATTGTGACAGAAAAAAAAAAGTAAGCTCCAACGAGCTTAACATTTTGGAAAGAATTTTATTTTGTAGTATTATTTTGAGTGTGTGTTAGCTTTTAACAAAGCTAAAAATATTGAGTGGATTAATATTGTTTCTTCAAATACAAATAATATTGTGAGATTATTGTTTCTTTAGTGTTTTTATTCTCTTCTCATAACATCTAAATTTCAACAAGACAATTTACTTTAATTGTCAACATTTGTGCAATATCTTCTTCATTTATATATTTATTTGTTGAACAAAAAAGACTTTATTTTGTTTTCCTTTTATTCATGATATGCATTATTTAAAGTAAGAGTGATATTTTTATCCAACATTTTCAAGTCATTCTTCTATGAGATTTTTTTTTCTTTATGGACTTTCTCACATATATATGATTTTTTTTCCTATTTTTTAGCATTTTGGTTTTGTTTTATATAAAGTTTTAATGATTTATGTATTCTTTAAATTTTTCCTATTTTACAATGATTGTTCAATTTTTTTATAATAAAATCTTTTTAATGAATAATTTAATAAGTATTTTATTGAATTTTAGATTATATTGTAAAGCATTTGAACATTTTATTGGTGATGATTATATTTCACTAAAACAGGGTTTTTTTACGTAAACAGGTACTTTAAAATAGTTAAATATGTATATAGGTAGTTGTACAATTAGTTACGTGAATAAGTAGTGCGTTTTACTGTATTAAAGTCGATTTGAATCGACTATACACTGCAAATTTGCAATTTTTTTTATCTATAGTCGATTTATTCAAATCGACTATAGCACAAAAAAAATTGCAAATTTGCATGCATTGTCGATTTGAATCGACTATAAATAAAAAAAATTGCAAAATTGTATGCAAAGTCGATTTAAATCGACTTATGGACATTAAATCTATAAATATGCACGCCCAATTCATTTTTCATACATTCAATACTCATTCTAACTTCTCTCTTCTACTCAATACTCATTCTACACTTCTCTCTTCTACTAAATTTCTTACTTAAAAAATGGCTGATTGTTATTATATTTTTGTGCATCACAATTGTGATATAATAACAACAGCAAATGAGATAACGTTCACTGTAGATGACCCCCCTTGTGTTGTAGTGCAACAAGGCATTAATCTGCTTCAATTACAAAGCATAATTCTTGAAACGCTTGATGAGGCGGGGAAACTGATCAAGAAAATGCTATATAGAATGCCGATGAGTATGGGTCCCACCGGGCCTTTATACACTAAATATCGCATTCGCAGTGATGGAGATTTCAATATTATGCTTGTGTATCAGATGAAGTTTCCCGAGGTTCGACTTTTTGAGTTGTACGTTGAACTTGAGGAACACAACTTCAGGTCAAGAGGGCCTGATTCAATATTCTTTCCTCAATCATTTGACGCAGGCGAGGATGCTAGTGATGCTGGAACAAGTTCAATGAGGGATGATGATGATGCACATTCTCTTAGCTTTGCGGATCTGGCAAGGGAAGTTGCTCAACATGTGGTGCAAAGTGCAGAACCGTTGCAAACAATTGGTTCGCCTGGTGGGTTTGACTTTACTCCAAATTTCTTTGATGATGCAGATGCAGATTCAGATGTCCTAATAGAAGAGGCAGCTGACGCGACACCGTGCGGATCAGATGAAGATGTTGAAGAAATCCCGCTTACAGGGCCAGTACTGTCCCAAACACAATCTCAAGCGGTTGCGAATCACTACTCATCATTGAATTTCAGTTCACTTAGAGGTGATATTGACTTGGATGTTGCTGCAGTAAACGCTGAGCAAGGTTTAGTTGTGGGTCAACTATTCCGAACAAAAGAAGTCGCACAGTATGCTGTTAAGATCTACACCATTCAGAGACAAATACCATACAAAGTGTACGAGTCAAATGCCTCGAGGTTGCATTGCAGGTGTGTGCAATATAGGAGCGGGTGCATGTGGAATGTCAGAGTCATACTTCGGAAAAAGACGGGGATGTGGGAGATCAAGAATTTGGAGGAGCCACACACTTGTTTGTTTGCCAATGTCTCACAACAGCATCCGCAAATGGATTATCACGTCATATGCTCAAACATTTGTGACGTGGTACAGAAGGATCCGACAGTTTCAGTTAAGGTGTTGCAGGCTGGAGTTGAGGAAAAGCTGGGCTGTAGAACAACATACATAAAGGTGTAGATGGCCAAGCAGAAGGCCATTGCACAGATATATGGTGATTGGGAAGCATCCTACAGAGAATTGCCAAGATGGTTGCTCGGCTTGAAAACCTTTATGCCAGGTACCATTGCCATGTTTCAAACTAAGCCATTTTCCAGGTTTCAATGATCCAAATTTATGCATGTTTCTCCATGTTTTCTGGGCATTTCCACCATGCATTGCCGCACTTCCTTATTGTAAGCGTTTCATTACTTTGATGGCACTCACCTATATGGGAAGTACAGAGGTACCCTTCTTATGGCCATTGCACGGGATGTCAACTCTAATATATTGCCCCTTGCCTTTGCAATTGTTGAGGGTGCGAACAAGGAATCATTGAATTTCTTCCTTAGTAACCTCCATCAGCATGTCACTCAGCAAGAGGGCATTCTTGTAATTTCTGACAGGCACAAGGCAATTACAGCGGTGCTTGAATCCGCTAAAAGTGGTTGGGCTCCGCCAATAGCACATCATGCATATTGCATCAGACACATTGCTTCAAACTTCATGGTCCATTTCAAGAGCAAAGAGGGTAAGCGATTAGTGAAGTGTGCTGGGTATGCAAAGACACATAATGAATTCTTGTATTGGCATTCCCAGTTGGCAGCGCTGGACCCACGGTTTGCTGCATGGGTGGACAACATACCCCGTGATAGATGGACACAGTATGCTGATGAAGGGCGTAGATTCGGGCACATGACCACCAACCTCTCGGAGTGTGTTAACTCAGTAATGAAGGGCACCCGCAGTCTTCCAGTAATAGCTATTGTGAGGTCAACCTACCTCCATCTTGTGACGCTATTTGTTAGGAAGGGAACTGAATCGTAGGCCCAACTTGCGACGGGTCAAAGGTTTTCTGAGTTCCTGCTGGGCAAAATGGAGAAGCATCGGAAAGTGTTGCATGATATGCACGCCACACGCGTGACTCGAGATTCAATTGAGTATATGATTTTAGAAAAAGGGGAGGTGGACAACACAACACAGAGGACCTTCAGGGTGTCTTTGTCCGAGCGTAGCTGTGATTGCGGAGCATTTCAGAAGCTCCACTACCCCTGTCGTCACGCATTTGCGGCGTGCCTTGATGCCCATTTAGATTGGAGATCCTTTGTCCATGAAGTGTACCGCATGGAATCTGTTTGTAATGTGTACCGAACGGAGTTTGCTTCTATTCGTAATGAAGATTTGTGGCCTCCATACAATGGTCCGGTGCTGCGGCCCAATCCTGCGGATATGAGGAAAGCTGAAGGTCGCCCAGTTTCGAGCCGGATTCGTAATGAGATGGATGAGGTGGAAGGTTCTCAGCCTCAAAGGTGTGAGTTCTGTCGTCAACCAGGACATAGTAGGCGTAAGTGTCCGGTTATAGCTTCATCGTCCTCTTCCAACAACGTTCCATGATAAGTTATATTAGTAAATTTATGTTTGTTGTAGTACTCTTGTTTTATGTTTGTTGTTGTCTTTTAATTCTATGGTTCTTGTTACCCAGGATTTGATTTTATGTACTTGTGTACTCATTTCATATTATTGTCGGTTGTAGTAATTTTTACTTGTTTTTACTGGTGTAGTTGGTCTGCAAATTTTAATGTTAATCATTTTATGTTATTCTACAAGTTATTATGGTTTTCTGGCCTTCAAGATGCATTTACTGCTAAATTGTTGAGTGGTCATTTCTTGTCAGAATCGTGTCTTTATTATTATCGAACTAAATTGATAATCGATTTGAATCGAATATGATAAGCATTGGTCTTCTTGAATAATCGATTTGAATCGAATATGATAAGCATTTTTCTTGTTCAATAATCGATTTGAATCGAATATGATAACCAATTGGTCTGCTGCTCTTATTGAATAATCGATTTGAATTGAATTTGGAATTTTTCGTTATATAAACTAATGCAATCTTAAGGTTCGTAGCATAAATCACATAACAAAAACAAATATGAATCTTGGGTTGACATTCGGTGGGCCTAACACGCATGAAACATGCACTAAGATTAAGGATGGTAACAAGAATGATGTGGTACGTATTATTTCCAATTTAACCTTCTACTTTTTTTGTATAATAACTCGTACAAAAATACCTTGTCATTCTCTCGCATTCGTTGTTGCAGAAATTGCCAACGGTATTTGTTAATATTCATGGGCGAAGGTTGCCGCGTAAAGTCCAGTTGGAAACACCAAGTGGAAAAACCTGGGATCTTAAGTGTGAGAGAAGGGGTGATGAAATATGGTTTACCGACGGTTGGAGAGACTTTATGTACTAGTACTTGATAGAATATGATTTTGAGATTTTGTTGATTTATGACGGCCATAAAAGGTTCAGGGTAACTATTTACAATGAACGTGACGAAGAAGTAAATTACGCTGACATGGAACACCCGATTCCCAATCTAGCTGATCCCTGATGACTTAAATTTGTAATCACTGTTTATAATGTGGTTGTTTTTAAGAGTTCTGTTAAGTGTAACATTAAGTGTTATTTGAAGTGTTATGTACTGTGTACTACATTTTGTCATAACTGTTTTTATTTAAGATATCTAAATGTGATGTGTTTTTTATTTTGTAATTTTCATATCCAGCTTTATCAATTAAAGCGATAATAACAAGTACGGAGATAAGGGTTCACATTCAACTAAACAATCAATAATACAATGTAAAAGTATTTCAAAACCTTTTAAATTACATTATACAAAACCAAAATCTAAGTCTAACTCCCACCACGACCTCTGCGACCACGACGTCCGCCCCTCCCTCGTCGTGGCTCCGTACCCCCAATGCACCCTCCTGTGCCGCATCTCGGCCGCCGCCTGTGTCACTACTGCACCCCGAAATCAGACTCTGACCCAGTATCGGGAGGGTCAACTGGATCATCAGATGAGTCCCCCTGATCGGCCGGTGAACTGTCATCATCAAACGTGCGAACTGGAGGCTGTGGTGTGACATCGCGCTGCACCTATGATGAAGAACCTTCGCCTGATCCGCGACCGAACATAATATCTCGAAGCAAAGCCTGTGATCTAGGCGTCCACATCGGCGATGAGAAGTCATCCAGGTCCAGCATCGCCATCAACCCAGGTGTGCTAATAGCATGTGTAGACATAGGCTGCTCGTCAGCAAGGCCCGTCCTGAACTGTGTCTGCGGGCTCTAATCTGAACAAATGAATGAAGGGTCTGGAACCGGAGGCTGCGGAACATAGTACTGTAACTGGTGCGCTGACTGTCCCCATGAGTCCCATGAGGAATACAAAGGTGGCGTGTGGAACTGAGACACAACATGATCCCAAGGGCCTGTAACCTGCTGCTGCTGCTGCGGCTCAAAAGGTGGCTGGAGTTGTGGCTCAGCGTCGGTGTCTGCCTCAGTCTGTGGCTCGGTGTCTACCTCAGTCGGTGGCTCGGCCTCTGACTGCGCCTGTGCACCGCGTCCCCGTCCCCATCCCCTTCCACGTCCCCTGCGCCGGCATTCTTCCCCTGCCCCGCATCAGGAACTCCTACCTGACGAGCACTCGCTCGAGTACCTGCACGGCGTTTGGTATTTATGTTGCGCATATTTGCGGCTCCCGATGGTTTCGGAATCAATGAGGGACCAGGTGGAGCATGGAGTGGCACATTGTCCTGCAAAAGATACACAAAAGCGGGGTCCTGCGGATGGCCATCCAAACTCAGAAATCGGTGCAGAGACACACTATACCAATCAAAGTACTCGCGTGATGGTCGATGATCGTAGAACAACTCGAACCGGATGCTCCTCCGTCGTCGTTCATCCCAGACTAAATGCCACCTTAGGTGCTCGTTGGGCCACAAGGCCTCCTTCTTCGTGCGTATATCGACACGCTGTAGCCGGTCGATGTTCATCGGCGCATACGGTATGTGCTGAGCTCCACCAAACTGTCGCACCATTCTCTCCGCATAGTGCCACTCTACAGTGGCAAAACAGATGATGCTGGTGTCAGAGTACCACAACTCTCGCTCTGCAAACACCCACTCCGGCATCATTGCTCTAACACGATCATCATCGTAAGGCCTTCATGTAAACTGTGACAAGTTTTAACAAACGAAGATAAATTTCATTATAAAAAGTATAAAAAAAGGTTTTCAATATCATGACCATTTTTCTTCCTTACCCCGTGCAATCCGATGTTGTCTAGTGTTGTCCTAAATCTGAGAAGTCGTTTGACAGAGCACCGGAGCGTCGTTATTTCTCCGGTACTCTGGAGCAATTTAGAAAAGGGTTTTGAAAAAGGGTTTGTTGTTGAATTAATCTCAATACGAGCTTTTGAATAAGGTTTTGAAAAAGGGTTTGTTGCTGAATTAATCTCAATACGAGCTTGGTAGCAAGTAGTAAGACTGACTCAGGTCGTCTCTCAAGGAATCTGTGTGGCAATTATTGACTCAAACTTAGCAATAAGTAAAAAGGGGGGTTTTGATTTGGTTTGCAAGGAAATTAAATTGAGAAAAGTAAAGGCGATTAAAATAAAGAAATTAAGTGCGAGTGCGAAATAAGTAAATTGGCATGAATTAAAAGTGACTCGAAAGTAAAGAGAACAGGATTAAAAACTTGAATTGAAAAGAGCTCAGAAAGTAAAGAGATTGCTAAATGAAAACTTTATATTAAAGAAACGAGGGAGAGATTCAAGGTAAACTCTCCCTAAAAACAAGGTTTTAATGTAAAGGCGACAACTGAAAATAAGGAAGAGTAAAGACAATGAATTAAAATGGATGTTCAGAACAGTATGCAAAAGCTGAAAATAAAGAGTGCCCAAAACAAAGACGGTGAACGAAGAATTGAGAGCTCAGGAAAAGTAAATGCTAAAAGTAACAGAGTGTCAGCACCAGAGTGCATACAAGAGCCAGAGGACTGAAAACTAGATATTTAGAACTAAACACAAAGGGCTATTTATAAGAATCCCAACTGCTGCTGTCTTGGGCTGCTGCTGCGCTAGGTCTTCTCGCGCACGACCGCTGGGGCGGTCGCACCACCGCCTGGGCGGTGGGTCAAAATTCAGCGCACCCAGATGTGGAAGTTCTGCGCGTATGACTGCCTGGGCGCTGTGTTCTCCGCCTGGGCGGTTGGTGCGTTGTTGTGAGCAGTGAGTCAGCTTTCCTTGGTTTCCAGACGCAATTTCCAACATATCTTATGATTACCTGTTCCTGAGAAGCCACAACACTAACAAAAACATATCAAACGCACCAGTGGCAACAATTAGAGTAATTAATACGCAAAATGGTACTAATACTCGAAACGGTAATGCAAATCAAATATTGCGTAAGAACCCAATTTAAGCATGATTGAGAGCATACAATTACTCAAGTTATGAGGAGAAATTAGCATGAAAATACGGTTTATCAAACCTCCCCACACTTGAACAATTGCATGTCCTCATGCAACACAGAACCAAGCAATAGATACAGGATTCCAGCACAGCAGACAAACAAGATAGCAAAGAAGGAAACAGAGCTAGAGCTTACAGACATGGTTAGCAACAGACAATGGCAGTAGTGAACTAGTAAGATAATACAAGTTTCCAATTAATATTCACAGACATGTTGGCAATTTCATCAAAAGCAAGTAATGAGCAGGAGAATCAGGTATGAATGCATGATCAGAAAGATGCTAAGCCTCACAAGGATATAATTCACTCAATAACACTCAGGTGTATAGGCTAGTCCCTAGAACACACAACACTAACACTCTTCCTCAGACTTGCCAAAGATGAGAATTGCCTCTCAATTCAAACTTGATGCATTAAGAAACATGCCACAGGGTTGTAATGGGGCCAAGGTACAGGTAGGGAAATATGGAAGTGTGGACTGAAGTGGAAATTAAGATCTCATGGTTCGCCTAGTCTAGAAAATAATATATTACATAAGCACAAAGACTGAGAACCAAATATTATATGCCACAAAACCCATTCTTGGCATTGGTAGCTCCAACTATATACAAGGAGCTATAAAAACAACTTATTTATTTATTTATGTTTTTTTTTCATTTTTTTATTTTATTTTATTTTTATTTCTTTTTTTGTATATATATATAGAGAGAGAGAATAAGATAAGCTTTTTATTTTCTTTCCTACCAAATACCCAAGCATTGTATACAAACCTTTCACCCCCACCAGTTACCCAATTTTCTTCCTTTCCAAGCATGTAAGAACCCCCAATATCAAGCATCATAACCCCCAAATAGTATACAAAACAAACCATGTTCACTTAACCTCCACAGGGTAATCATTGTTTTTCACTTTCTGGCTTGTAATGTGGTTAATATGAACAAAGGGGAATAAGGCTCAAATTGGCTATACAAGGGTAATTACAAGCGTAGGTCTATATGGCAGTGGGCTGAACAAAAAACATAATGCATGAGTCTATCATTTACATCAAGTACAGAAGAGTTGGCTATTTGGCAAGTCTAGGATCGGTGTACCTGTGTGTGTGTGCAATAAAAGATAGTGCTGTTGAAGGCTCAAAACTAAGGGTACACAAGCATCATACATGCATCCAACCAAATTCAAGTTGCTCACAACTAAGAACATATATACCACAATTGCCAATAGTTCAAAATTTTAATTAAAACACAGGAAACCAGCATCAACTACCTAGTTCACCATCAAAACAGAACCAGTACTAGCAGCTAACCAGTCTCAACAGATAGAATACTAACTAATAAAGAAAAAAGAAACAACTAAAACAAAAGTTGAGAAAAAGGAAAGAAAGTGTTACCCCTCCCCACACTTGGGTTTGTCACTGTCCTCAGTGGCAATGTCAGGCTCCATGGAGAGTGGTACGCACACCCTGAGTTCTCAGATTCAACAAACTCAGGTGTGCCCCTTCGGCCTGCTGCTGCAGGCTACTCATCCTCATCATCATCGTCAAAGCGATGCTGCTGGTCAATCATCAGAGCCCGCATCCTCCAGATGGTCTCTCTCTGGGATGCTCGCAACTGCCTTGTGAGCTCGCCTTGCATCCGCTCAAACCTGGTATCCATGTGGGTCATCAGAGTAGTGCACATAACATCAAATGAAGAAGGGCCAGGGCCATCAGCACGTGGGTCAGCAATATCAGGGACCTCACGGGCAGCTGCGGCGGCGGCTGCGCGCTCCTTGGCTCTCCGCTCTGTAGTGTCTCGCTGAATCAACCCAGTGACGCCCACTTTCGGGATGTCTCCCTGCCAATCATCAGTATCTTCTCCTGGCACCCCTGCCCGCTCAGCCATGGTGGAGATTCAAGCAGGGTAGGGGAGGCTGCGGAAGCGAGCACCGTCATGGACCTTACTCATGGCAGTGTATATAATCTTTGGCACATTTATCCATGAGTTCCCCAGAATCAGATAGACAAGAATGGCATCATCAATAGTGATATCTGAATGGTGAGAGTTAGGCCGTATGTGACTGAAAACGGCCCGGGTCCACGCCCTGGTCTCTAGAGTGATGTGCTTTGAGGGGAGATGGGTTGGCAGACCATTTTGCATTTCTGTGCCAGTCCCCCCCCCCCCAACACAAAGTCTAGCTCTTACCCTCTCCAAGAGATCTGCAGTAGGCTGGCGGCGGAGTTGAGTGAATTCATCATCATCCTGCCACGTTCTGCGAGTGGGCAGAGGAATGCACAAGATCTCTGCTATGGCTTCTGGGGACACCGGGACCTGTTCACCGCGGAGATGGACGTGAGTCGCTCCTATGGTGTGGTAGTTCGCGTAGAATTCCCTCAACACAAAGTCTAGCTCTTACCCTCTCCAAGAGATCTGCAGTAGGCTGGCGGCGGAGTTGAGTGAATTCATCATCATCCTGCCACGTTCTGCGAGTGGGCAGAGGAATGCACAAGATCTCTGCTATGGCTTCTGGGGACACCGGGACCTGTTCACCGCGGAGATGGACGTGAGTCGCTCCTATGGTGTGGTAGTTCGCGTAGAATTCCCTCACCAGGGTCCAATTGGCTTCCTTTGGCTCAGCAAGCAGGAAGTTCCACCGACGCGTCTGAATTTCTGCCACCACAGCTCTAATAGACTCATTTGAGCCCCCGTAGCAGAGGTGGTGCTCGTGCAGGATGGAACGCTTTTGGAAATCTTCATAGTAGCGCTCCTCAGCCACCAAACAGTCAAAGAAATAACTGTCAGAGGCTTCCACCTCGCGGAAATCTCGGGAGGACTCCCCTTGGGTTTGTTGTGACCGGCGGGCTCTTTTGGGTGCCATCTATCTGCAAGAAATAAGATCAACAACACAAATACGCAGAGATAATAAAGGGTTAGGCGTCAGTAGCACAAAAAATACTCAGGGCGCTGGACTTTTCAAGTCTGTCGCGACACGACCGCCTGGGCGGTCATCGCAACCGCCTGGGCGGTTCGAGGCGATCAGAACAGTGTGCAACGACAAAAAATGCTGCTATCCGCCATTTTTGTCCCACTTAAGCTTTTCAAAACACCAAGAAACATGACATAACCGGTCTAGAGAGGGATAAACACCAACAATCCACAACTAATCTCAACATACAACTCAAATCTAAGCAAAAAGAGAGAAGAAACGGGATTTAATGACAAAACTACATACAAGCTTACTTGAGAGGTGCAAAAATGGAGGTGAGGGTGCTGGACAGCGGCGAACGGCAGCGGCGAACGGTGGCGGAGGGCGGCGGCGCACTCTTAGCTCTGCTAGGGTTTCTTCTTGCAAGAGAGGGGAGAGTGATGAAATGCTCCCAAAGCTGCTCGGCCCCCGCTTTAAGTTTCAGAGCGGTCGAACCGCTGGGGCGGTCGAGGGACCGCCCAGGCGGTCTGCCTGCGCTGACCGATTGCAGTTACGCCATTTTCTCTTCCCTCACCATTATACTTGCTCTCTTGTACTCACAAATACGCTTTTTAGCTCACGGTGAAGCTTGTACGTAAAATAAAAATAAAAATAAGAACATAAAAAAAATAAAAATAAAACAAACGAAACAAACAAAACAAAGAAATATCAGTGGGTTGTCTCCCACCAAGCACTTTGATTTAACGTCCCTAAGTTGGACGTGTGGCCACCTAATTGGGCGGCTTCACTCCCTCAAAAAGGAGGACTTCAGTCTGATTTATTTCCCAGTTGGGGCTTTGATGGAACACCTTCAGTCGGTGTCCATTGACCTTGGAGGTGAAGTTGGTCTTTTTGCATTGTATTTCAATCATCCCAAAAGGGTAGACCTTCTTCACCACATAGGGTCCTTCCCACCTTGATTTCAGCTTTCCGGCCATGAGTTGGAGTCTGGAGTTGTAAAGGAGCACTTCCTGACCCTCATGAAATTCTTTTCTCAGAATGAGTTGGTCATGGAAGGCCTTAGTTTTCTCTTTATAAATCTTTGAGCTCTCATAGGAATCCCTCCTGAGTTCATCAAGTTCCTGCAGCTGTAATTTCCTCTCTTTACCGGCATTCCCTAGGTCCATGTTACACTGCTTAACCGCCCAGTATGCACGGTGTTCAATTTCTACCGGCAAATGACATGATTTCCCAAATACCAACCGAAAGGGGCTCATCCCAATCGGGGTTTTATAAGAAGTGCGGTAAGCCCACAGAGCATCAGACAACTTAGCACTCCAATCTTTTCTTGAGGGTCCAACCTTTTTTTCTAAAATCTTTTTAATTTCTCGATTGGACACCTCAGCCTGCCCGTTAGTTTGAGGATGATCAGGTGTTGCCACCTTATGAACAACCCCATACATGCGGAGCAAGGCATCAAAAGTTTTGTTACAGAAATGAGTGCCTTGGTCACTGATGATGGCCTTAGGAATGCCAAATCTAGAGATTATGTTACTCTTTACAAAGTTACACACCACAGCAGAGTCATTAGTACGAGTGGGGATTGCCTCAACCCACTTAGATACATAATCAACAACTAAAAGAATGTAATTTAAACCAGCAGAAGTAGGGAAAGGTCCCATGAAGTCAATACCCCAAACATCAAAAATTTCACAAAATAGTAATTGTTGTTGGGGCATTTCATTCCTCCTAGAATTCTTTCCCATCTTTTGACACCTAGCACAGGACTTGCAGTATTCATAACAATCTTTGAAAATAGATGGCCAAAATAGACCGCACTCAAGAATTTTATGACCAGTGCGTTGCAGTCCAAAGTGGCCACCACAAGCCTGTGCATGGCAAAAGTCAAGTATAGAGTGGTGCTCATGGTCAGGAACGCACCTGCGAATAATTTGGTCAGCCCAAAACCTCCACAAATAGGGGTCATTCCACACATAATATTTTGCATCTGAAATAAGTTTGTCCCTCTGGGCCTTTGAAAAATATGTGGGGACGGTTTTGGCAACCAAATAATTCGCAATGTCTGCGAACCAAGGCATAGAAGTCTGCACACTCATGATTCGTTCATCTGGGAACTGATCATCCAGCGAAATTGGGTCATTTGGAATATGCTCAACTCTGCTCAGATGGTCAGCTACCAGATTGTGGCAACCACTCCTGTCTTTTATGTCCAAGTCAAATTCTTGCAAGAGCAACATCCACCTGAGAAGGCGGGGCTTTGCATCTGGTTTCTTTAACAAGTACTTTAGAGCTGCATGGTCTGTGTACACCACCACATGAGAACCAAGGAGATAAGATCTAAATTTTTCCAGAGCAAAAACAATTGCCAAAAGTTCCTTCTCAGTGGTGGTATAGTTAGCCTGAGCAGAATCTAAAGTACGGGAAGCATAAGAAATTACAAATGACTCCTTACCTTCGCGCTGAGTTAGCGCGGTACCCACAGCGTAGTTAGACGCATCACACATGATCTCAAAGGGGAGGTCCCACTTCGGAGGTTTCATGATCGGTGCGGAGATTAGTCTGGTTTTCAGCAGCTCAAATGCCTCTTGGCAGTCCTTATTGAAGTCAAATTCAACATCTTTCTGCAGCAGGTCGGTCAGCGGCTTTGCAGGTTTGCTGAAATCCTTTATGAAACGCCTGTAAAAACCTGCATGACCTAGAAAAGAGCGAATCTCCCGCATAGAGACGGGGTGAGGTAGAGAGGAAATTACTTCGACCTTTGCAGGATCAACTGCAATACCCTCTTTAGAGACAATGTGTCCTAGGACCACACCTTTATCAACCATAAAGTGACATTTTTCAAAATTTAACATTAGGTTGGTCCTGATGCACTGTTTTAAAACAAGGGAGAGGTGTTGCAAGCAAGAGTCGAAGGAATCTCCATACACAGTGAAATCATCCATGAAAACTTCTAAAAATTCACCAATAAAGTCAGAGAAGATGCTCATCATACACCTTTGGAAGGTCCCAGGAGCATTGCATAACCCAAATGGCATCCTACGATAGGCATAGGTACCAAAGGGACAAGTGAAAGTAGTTTTCTCCTGGTCCTCCGGTGCTATTTGTATTTGAAAATACCCAGAGAATCCATCAAGGAAGCAGTAGTGTGACTGACCCGCAAGTTTTTCAACCATTTGATCAACGAACGGCAAGGGAAAGTGATCCTTGCGCGTTACCTCATTCAGTCTGCGGTAGTCAATACACACCCGCCACGAATTCTAGATTCTAGTGGGTGTAACACCCCAACTTTTATTAATTTCTAATTAAGTGAAAATTGAGAGTAATTGACCTTAGTTAGAAATTTAATTAAGTTGGAGTGGATAAGTTTCTCCTTAATAAACCTTTATATGTTGTATGTGTTTGAATTGTACGTATTTATATGTTATATGTTATTTATTTTATTTTCTTTATATGTCTATATGTGTATTTTTTATTTATGTTTAAAGATTTGAGAGTTAGTTGAGCATTGTAGTGTTATTTGGGACGTTTTAGAGTATTTAGTATTTTTTTTAAGTAATGGGTGGGCCCCACAACACCTCTATATAATACCTACCCTAGCCTCCACTTAGAAAACCTAATTTCAAACACTCTTGGTAGCCTCCATCAAATCCTTGTTCCCCCATTCAACACTCTCTCTCTCTCAAAAACCAAAAACCATAACCATTCCACAACCCAAAATCCATACCAATTCTCACCCAATCACAAAACAAATCACATATTCTTGATCCTCTCACCAAATAGAACACTTCTACCTTTTCCATTTTGAAAGAGCCATCTTCGTACCGTTCGTGGGGCTAGAGAGAAAGTGAGAAGGAAAGGGGTGTCTTTACGCATAGCATAGGAGGTCTACGAGAGGTAGGGGTTCTAAACATTCTATATTCACTGTATTTTCATGCATAATGATGTGTGTTTGTTGATATTAATGTTGTGGTTCGTTTTTCCCATTATGGTTCATAAAAGGGTTACTTTTTGTGAAATTATTTCCAAGAGAAAACGTTTTTACCAATTAAAAATGATGGGAAAGTGTTTCTTTGAGTTAAATGTGTTTTGGGAAAAGTTTTTATCAATTGGATGTTTAAAAATGGCTTTTTGGAGAAAGAATCATGGAAATTCGTGAAGTTCTGCAAACAGACAACGCACGGCCGCCCAGGCGGTCAGAAACCGCCATAGCGGCCGCCGCCGTCAACCAGGCCGCCCCAGCGGTGGCAGACCGCCCCGGCGGTGGTGCAGCCGCCCCAGCGGTGGTCGCACCGCCCCGACGCGTTTTTCGCGCTGTATCTCACCCCTTTACGAAAATTGACATGTTTTGACCCTTTTATGTTCCCTAATGCGTTCTACGACCCATATAAATGTTATATACGACTTTTGCATGATTTTTATATGTTTAGATAATTGGTGATATTTGTTTACATGTTGTTATGTGATGTAATTGATGTTATATATGTATATATATCCTGTAAGACATTAATAACGGCAAAGTCGTCAAAAGGGACGCAAAGACAAAGTTACAGTTATAATAAAACACTCCCGTCTTTGGATACTGATGGGGTTGTAAATCAAGGGATGACAACTTTGGTGAATAGCCTCATTGGTAAAAGAAGACGGTACCCCCTCTCCCCATAGTATAGGATGAGCTCATGCCTAGGGGCCGGTGATGTGGAGGAATACAGGAGGGCGGGCAGTGCCAAAGATTGATTAATGCAATATAAAGTTGTTTGGCTAAATGTATTATGTTATCTTATGAGTTATCAATTTTATATGTGTAAGGGCACTAGTACACTACACCAAGACTTTATTTATTTATGCCATATTAACTGTCTAATTAAAATGGATAAGACGCACTTAGGTAAGACGTTCCGGGAAAAGATTATTTTAAACTTATATCTGAAATGAACTCATTCATGCTTCACTTATTTTATAATTAAACCCGGGGCGGCTTCCTCTACTGAGTCACTTCCCAGTGCTCACCCTATGTTTTTCCCCCATATTATAGAGGAGAAGACAGAGCAGGACCATGGAGCTAGCGAGGAGCAGGCCCAGCCTTAGTTTATTTTTCAGTCATCCGCTTTATAGACCTATATACATTGATTTGCATTTCGGTTATGGATTCATTTCAGTTGTTTGAGTTATTTATTTCAAGTCCGGACCTATGTTAGCCGGCAGCTATTTATTTGACATGTATTTATGGTGGAGTCTCATAAGTCATTGCCTTTGGCTTATGGGGTAAAGCCTAATATTTATTCCTTGTGTGTTCATTGATTGTTGGGAGTTATTTATTTGATAGACTATTCAGTTTATATCTTGGCATGGCTTATTATTTATCGATTATGTATTTCGCAAAGCCCTTATTTTTATATCGTAAACGAATTGCGAAAATTTTACTCCCGCCTATTTTCCGCGTATATATTTTAAAGTAAAGAATAGAACATGATAACAGAGAGTGACCCTTATGAAATAGCCTAAAATGACTTAAGCATTAAGTGCTATCTAGTAGGGGGTTACAGTGGGTATGAGTTCATCTCTCTCATTCTTGATGACAGTGATTCCAGACTTTTTAGGAACAACTTGCACGGGGCTCACCCATTCACTATCAGAGATAGGATAAATGATCCCGGCCTGAAGGAGTTTTGAAATCTCTTTCTTCACCACATCAAGAATGAGAGGATTAGTTCTCCTCTGGGGTTGCCTTATGGCTTTAGCACCTTCCTCTAGAAAAATTCTATGAGTGCAAATAGAAGAGCTAATGCCAACCAAATCCGATAACTCCCAACCAATGGCCTTTTTATTTGTTTTCAAAACTTCCAAAAGCTTATTTTCATTTTCAACAGAGAGACCATTGGCTATGATTACCGGAAAGGTGTTTCCATCCCCCAAGTAAGCATATTTCAAGTGAGGGGGAAGAATTTTCAATGCAGAGTTTGCCGCGACCGCCGGGGCGGACGTCACTTCCGCTGGGGCGGTTGGTACCGCTGAGGCGAAGGTCGCCACTGCTGGAGCGGTCAAGACCGCTGAGGCGGTCGAAACCACTGCCAGAGCGGTCTTTTCGGCGTCAGAAACAGAAA
The DNA here is from genome assembly GCA_013621005.1 of Aeschynomene evenia. Lineage (NCBI taxonomy): Eukaryota > Viridiplantae > Streptophyta > Magnoliopsida > Fabales > Fabaceae > Aeschynomene > Aeschynomene evenia. The sequence goes on along the minus strand of RYYW01000099.1, from coordinate 123,537 downwards.
AAGACGCAAACGATGCTGTTTCCATGGGTTTTTCACAAATTTGCTCAATTGGAGGGGTATTTTCACTGTCAGAACCAAGGGATTGATCCCCAAAGAGTTCAAAATCGTCCCCCTCGCACAATTGGCATAACAAATCAAGATTTTCATACCCATTACTCACAACATCACTGCTTTTATTTTTAAAATTTTTATTGCCCAGCTCAAGAAGCCAATGACCGACCTCATCATCAACCAATTCATCAATAATGTCAAGAGAAAAAATAGCATGAGTGTCAGATGGGTGTTTCATTGCACTTCTCAAGCAGAACCTTGCCTTAATATCCCCACACTCTATATCCAAAGTTCTGACGAACACATCAACCTTGGCTTTTGCAGTTTTTAAGAAAGGACGGCCAAGAATGAGTGTTTGCTGGTCTAGAGGAATAGAGGCATCTGTATCTAGCACATAAAAATCTACGGGGAATATTAAATCGTTTACCTTAACAAGGACATCTTCCAGCAGTCCCTCTGGTTTTTGCACACTCCTGTTGGCAAACTGAAGGAGGAGTCCTGTAGGCTTGAGTTCCCCGAAGTTCAGAGCTTGGTAAATTGCCTTTGGCATGACATTAATGGCAGCTTCTAGGTCAGCCAAGGCATCCATGATAATCAGCTCCCCAATAAGACACGGGATAGAGAAGGAACCCGGGTCTTGGAATTTTTGAGGAAGAGCAGGGGTTAGAGCAGCAGCATTTACTTGAACCTTTTCCCCCTTTGTTCTTCTCTTTTGAGTGCATAATTCTTTGAGGAACTTGGCATATTTCGGCACTTGCTTTATAGCTTCTAGGAGAGGGATATTTACCTCAACTTTTTTGAATGTCTCCAAGACCTCATCATCTATTCCTGTCTTTTTCTTTCCCCTTATAACAGCTTGGGGGAAAGGTAATTTTGGTAGTGGTGCGGTTGGCTCAGCTCCTTTTTCTTCCACAGTCACCTTCTCTTTACCCTTTTGTGAGGTTTTCACCTGTATCTCCTCCTCTGTTTGCTCCTCCCCATGTACCTGTGTTCCTTCCTCGGGTGTAATGACCTTGGGTTTCACACCAGGTTTCGGGGCCTCAACTGTAGGAAGTACCGTCCCTGACCTCAGAGCTATGGCACTCACATTCCCCTTGGGATTTGGAACTATTTGGGAGGGAATGTGATTGCTATTATTTAGGGAAGCATTACGCTCCTCCATCAGTGTAGTGACGTCCTTCCTCATCTCCAACATTAATTTCATAAGTTGTTGAATGTCTGACTCAGATGAAGTTGGAGTTGGTTGAGGTGGGGTGTATTGAGGTGGTTTGGGAGGTGGAGGTGTATGGTTTTGTGCCCTTTGATGAGGGGGTTGGTATTTTTGTGCACTGGGAAAAGGAGGTGTGTTTTGGGGTTGGAATTGTGGTGGTGGTTGCTGAGCTTGGTTTTGGTGTAGTGGTTGGCTTTGGTTATTCCACCTAAAATTTGAGTGATTTTTCCAGGAAGGGTTGTAGGTGTTACCAAATTGAGAGTTCCCTTGATTGGGAAAGTTTGTAGCTGCCACTGTTGCATATTCCTCGTTCAGTTGAGGGCACACATCTGTAGGGTGATCACTAGCACAAATCCCGCATACCTGGACTACTGGTGGAGGTGTTGGAGTAGAAGTAGATGCCACCACCTTCTGTTGACTTATTAGAGCAAGCTCTTTAATGGCAGTTGCCATCTCTGCCAGTTGCTTCTCCAATGATTTTTTATCATAGGAGCCAATTCATGTACCCCTCTTGCAGTGGAAGTATCACGGGTTCCGAACTGCTGATTGTTTGAAGCTATAGTTTCTATCAGCTCCATAGCCTCTGCCAGCGTCTTGTTCATCAATGCTCCCCCACTTGAGCAGTCAATAGTACGCCTATCTGCAACGCATAACCCCTCATAGAAGAATTGGATGAGGTTGGCATCAGATATTCGATGAGAGGGGCAGCTTGAGACCAATCTATTGAAACGCTCCCAATATTCATAGAGCGTTTCCCCTTGTAGCTGTTGTATGCTGCAGATGGCTTTCCTGATTGCTCCCGCTCTTGAAGCAGGGAAGTACTTTTCTAGAAACTTCCTTTTGAGATCATTCCATGAGTTCACCGCCCCAATGGATAGATTCATGAGCCATGTTTTAGCTGCACCTTCCAAGGAGAAGGTGAAGGCACAGAGTTTAACAGCATCAACACCAGCCCCGTCTGGCCCAAGTGTATCACACACATAGTGGAATTCTTTTAAATGTTGGTGGGGATCCTCACCGGAAAGCCCATGGAATTTTGGGAGCCGATGGAAGAGTGGCCCTTTTATTTCAAAATCACCATCCACCTCTGGGTATATGATGCCCAAGGGTGGTTGATTCAGATCAGGAGCAATGAGCTCCCTCAGAGTAAGATTTCTCCTCGCAGCCATAGGTGTGTCAGTAAGAGGATCGGTTGGTGTGTCGGTGGGTGTTACAAAAACACTTTCAGGAAACACACGGGTATGACCACTAACCTCCGCACTACGGGAACGAGTATGAAAAAGATTACCTACGTCCCACCTCGCTCGTCTCAAACCCCGTAAGGTTCTTTCCATTTCAGGGTCGAAAGGGAATAGAGAGCTATCGGGTTGCGAACGAGTCATCCATAGGAATTAAAAGAGAGAGGGAAGAAGAAGAAAAGCAAAACTTTGAAACGCGTCGACCGCTGCGGCGGTCTACCTACCGCTAGGGCGGTCGGTGCGAGAGAGAGAAAAGAAGGTTTGAAAATTTTATTTTTTTTTATTTTTTTTTAGAGAAAGAAGAAAACAATACTAGGGTTAAATCAAAAATTGCCTAAATTCCCCGGCAACGGCGCCAAAATTGACAGAGCACCGGAGCGTCGTTATTTCTCCGGTACTCTGGAGCAATTTAGAAAAGGGTTTTGAAAAAGGGTTTGTTGCTGAATTAATCTCAATACGAGCTTGGTAGCAAGTAGTAAGACTGACTCAGGTCGTCTCTCAAGGAATCTGTGTGGCAATTATTGACTCAAACTTAGCAATAAGTAAAAAGGGGGGTTTTGATTTGGTTTGCAAGGAAATTAAATTGAGAAAAGTAAAGGCGATTAAAATAAAGAAATTAAGTGCGAGTGCGAAATAAGTAAATTGGCATGAATTAAAAGTGACTCGAAAGTAAAGAGAACAGGATTAAAAACTTGAATTGAAAAGAGCTCAGAAAGTAAAGAGATTGCTGAATGAAAACTTTATATTAAAGAAACGAGGGAGAGATTCAAGGTGAACTCTCCCTAAAAACAAGGTTTTAATGTAAAGGCAACAACTGAAAATAAGGAAGAGTAAAGACAATGAATTAAAATGGATGTTCAGAACAGTATGCAAAAGCTGGAAATAAAGAGTGCCCAAAACAAAGACGGTGAACGGAGAATTGAGAGCTCAGGAAAAGTAAATCCTAAAAGTAACAGAGTGCCAGCACCAGAGTGCATACAAGAGCCAGAGGACTGAAAACTAGATATTTAGAACTAAGCACAAAGGGCTATTTATAAAAATCCCAACTGCTGCTGCGCTAGGTCTTCTCGCACACGACCGCTGGGGCCGTCGCACCACCGCCTGGGCGGTGGGTCAAAATTCAGCGCACCCAGATGTGGAAGTTCTGCGCGTATGACTGCCTGGGCGCTGTGTTCTCCGCCTGGGCGGTTGGTGCGTTGCTGTGAGCAGTGAGTCAGTTTTCCTTGGTTTCCAGACGCAATTTCCAACATATCTTATGATTACCTGTTCCTGAGAAGCCACAACACTAACAAAAACATATCAAACGCACCAGTGACAACAATTAGAGTAATTAATACGCAAAATGGTACTAATACTCGAAACGGTAATGCAAATCAAATATTGCGTAAGAACCCAATTTAAGCATGATTGAGAGCATACAATTACTCAAGTTATGAGGAGAAATTAGCATGAAAATACGGTTTATCATCGTTCCTCCAACTTCCTGGTAATATGTCAAACGTTCTCCCACCTGTTACAATCTATAATCAGAAACCAATGTTAGATAAAAAAGCATATCATCTCAAATTTATTAGTTGGTTCATGAATTAAATCTTCACCTCGAAACAAGAGGCCACAAATCATGTCGAATTGCCCCTCCAAATAATGTCGGCAAATGCGACCATGCCCATGACTGTAATAGGACATGACATCCTCCTATATCAGTGACGTCAAACTTTACAGCTAGGGTCATCTCCCTGTATAATGTGGCCAACACGGCTGATCCCCAGCTACGTCTACCAATACTATCCCATTCATCGAGCAGTGGGAGCCACCTCAAATGTACTCTATTCCCGGATTTATCCGGCAGCAAGTACCCACCAAAAAGGGCCATCATCCAAGCCCTGGTCGCTCTCTGTACCTCTATGTCAGTGGGATGGGCCTTCGTGTCGAACTCGGCAACAAGACTCATCAACCACTTCAGAGTAACAAAACCCCCTTACGCTCAACTTGGGGGGGGGGGGGGCAACACCTGCTGCGTCCACTGTAGTGTCTCTCCCAGTCAATAGCACAACCACTCACCGACACCCCATCTACACAAAGGCCAACATGGAATGACACATCCTGTAGGGTGATCGTGGCCTCACCATAAGGTAAGTGGAATGTCCTGGTCTCAGGCCTCCATCTCTCGACCAATGCACTAATCAATTCCCGATCTAACGTCCACACGGGCATCCTGACATGACGAAACCCCGCTATGTCCAAGTACGGCTCCATCAACGGGTGTGGAGGTGGTACGACACAGAATCGTCTCGTTTCCAGAACACGAGCAGGCTGAAACAAAAGAAAAACAGTAATTAATTCTGAGACTTAATTTTTAAACATAAATAACAAACCATTTTAAATTTATTCATGCATTTAATTCATTGAAAAATTACTTAATTAAACAGTCACATGATAAGACATAGGCGTTCCTGATAAGACCTACACAACCATGGGTTTAGAATTTGGGACGCTGCATTAAACAGTCACATGATGATGGTAGTAACCTAATTAATATTACATTTTAGTAACCTAAGTAAAATATATAATCAAAGTATATACCTAAATTAACCTACTGTAATACTAAAATACCTAACCACCTAAAATAATTCTAACTACACAACTAATCTACCTAAAAACTAAATCTATTTTTTACTACATCTTAATTTATGCTAACTATAACTAAATTTATAATTTTTATTATAAAACAATTAATATATTACCTGATTTTCAATACGTGCGCCGATGCGATCAACTATGTCCAGCCGGTATACATGTTCAGTCTCCATATTAAAAAAAATGAGAGAGAGAGAGAGTGAATTTTAGAGAGAAAGTGAGAGTGAATTTTAGTGAGAGAGAGTGAATTTTAGAAAAATGAGGAAGTGTAACAAATGATCACACGGGACCACTTTTTTATACTTTTCTTCGCCCATAGTCGATTCAAATCGACTTTGCTTGCAAATTTGCAATTTTTTTGGTGCTAAAGTCGATTTGAATCGACTATAGTTCAAATAAAATTGCAAATTTACAGAGTATAATCGATTCAAATCGACTTTAATTCAGTAAAACGCGCTACCTATTAACTAATTCTACAACTCTATATATATATATATATATATATTTAACTATTTTAAAGTACCTATTTACCTAAAAAAAACCTAAAACAGTGAAAAACACTACTCTTTAAAGTAATACAACATCTTTTTATCATTCAAACTCAAAACGAAGATGATTCTTGCTCCCATTGGACGGCAAATGAAAAACAACAAGAAGGATAGTATTAGACATTGATCAAAAGGTTAATTCATGAACGTGTTCTCTTCTTTCATTTCTCAATGGTAATGAAAAATTAAATCATGATTGGCTCAAATTATGTTTAATGAAAAGCCAAAACAATGAATGAATGGATGCAGAGAAAAATGGAATATATGAACGTCATTAATTATAATTATAATTATTATAATTTGATAGTATTTCACCTTTTTGTATTGCATATTGAAAATTTTAATTTAATTCATTGATTAATTGATCATGTTTTCCAAAAAAATTAATATCTTTTAATGCTTGAAATCATAAATAAACAAAATTTAACCAATATTTTTATTTTGGATAGAATTTTATATAATATCATATTTGTAGATAAGTTTTTTTTTTCTAAAAATTGGGTGAAATATAAATCATATATATATATATATATTAAAAATTATTTGAATTTTATTCCATCTAGAATACAATTATGACACTGTTAAAAAAGTTGTATATAATTAGGATTCATTTATGTAAATAACAATTTTCAATCTTATAATCAATGAACAAGGTAAAATTTTTTATTTCTGTAATTAGTGAATTTTAATTAGAATGCATCAAATACAATTTTATGTAGAAATAAATCATAATAAATGTATTCAATAAAAATTAAAATTTTCATTTGTTTAGCAATTAACGTATATACAAAATGTTACAATTGATTGACATTAATTTATTGAATTTTAATTTCAAATACAAACATTGATAAAATGTTTCAGCAAAGGAATATTTTTGACTTAAATATAATTATTAAGAAATTGAAATTTATTATACATGATCATATGAAATGTCTTTTTATTTTATGCTCAAATTTAATTTTAGGAAACAAAAATAGTAGGAAAATGACATGTGATAGAGTATTTATTATAGAAGGTTCTGAAATATTATATGGAAAGAAAAATGTTTTATAAATTCAAATGAGTTATAAATTCATTCAATTATTATAAATGTGGAATTTAATTTTGTATTAAAATTCATTCAACTTCATTAAAAATTAAATTTATAGTTTTAATTTTTTTTAAGTCATTATTTTAACCCGTGCATTGCACGGGTTACAAAACACTAATTAATTTTAAAAAATAAACTGGTCAACACGCTAACTCGTGAACACGGCACAAAATGGGGCAAGTTTGATATTTTCAACCCAAATTGAAAAACGGGTCGACTCGCCCGTCCCATTTTTTATTCAACCTGTGGCGGGTTGATCCGTCCGATGTAAGCCCCTAGTAATTATCCCTTAATATGCTTAAGTCATCTTAGCCCAATTATTGAGGGTCACGTCCTGATTTCATAGTTTGTTTCTTAAGCAAGGTCTCAGGTTCGAGCCTTGTGGATGGAAAAATCTTCGCGGAGAGTCTCACCTGCCATTCCCAGGTACGCGGCCCGGAGTGACAGATTAGTCAGAGCGAAACTCCGGATATCGTGGAAAACAAAAAAAAAAGTAGTTGGGAAGTTAACTCAGTAGAGATGTCACTCAGTATGTGAAACATACATAGTTCAATTATGAGGGTTTCACAAGCATTAATTCTCCGGAGCAACTTAACATAAGTGCATCTTGAACCATTTTATTCATGTGAATATACATAATCATAAAGTGATATGCATGGCTTACATTCTAAATACACATACATTAACATCACATCTTTGTTTTCTTTTATTTTATCTTTCATTAACATCTTTTCGCATATCTACCCTACTTGTCATATCCTCCACATCGCCGGCCCATAGGCATGAGATCATCCTAATCTTATAGAGAGAAGGGATTGACAAGAGATCAATGCGTCGTTACTTCTCCGGTGCCTATGCAATTTAGAAAAGAATAGGAAAAAGGGGTTAATTTACCGAATCGGCAACCAAATACATAGTACAAGGAAGCGCAGACATGTGATTATTGGGGATCAGATTGTATGAGAAAGGGGTTGGAAAAACGCATGTGAACAGTAGGCAGACAATAAATAAAAGCAGTAAAATAAACTAAGGCGCTCCGGTGTCGGAAGAGATGATCGGTACGGTTCTCCTATCCTAGACTCTAGTATTACGCTCAACTCCTAGTGTGTGGCACTCGTAGTGTAACTGTACTCTCCTAACGTAGACTACATAAACCTCCAATTTCACTAAGGGAGTACCTAGGCAACTCGCTCACAAAACAGTTCGCGACACGATCTAGTATCACGCTATGCGATGCCTAACTTCTAAACTGATAGTTAACCTCTAACACTCTCTAATCAACTAGGAACCAACGTTCAGAACAGGTAATTAATTCCTAATTAACCGACTAGCCTTGAGATGCATCGATGTCCTCCGAAACGAGAATTTAAACGCACGCTCACAACTATCCTAATCAACCACTTGACTGAACACATACGAGCATTAAACTAGATAGGCAATATGAAATCATAGCTATATTAGAGAAAGTACACTAGGTAAATCACATACTACCTAAGATCTCAAGTACTAACGAACCATAACATGTAATCTATTCTACACCAAGACTAAAATCTAATTATCCATAAAAAATAAATTATAACAACACATAAAATAAGTATTGCAAGAAATTAAATTACTAAATTAAAATTCTAAATTGGATTTAAAATAAAATAGAAATTAAATTAGCATAGTAAAATTAAACTTAATAAACATAAAACCGACCATTAAGGTGGTATAGCAAAAGTAAATATAATGATAAATATAGAATGAAATTAAAAAGAGATCAATGCAATTAAAATAAATGCTATCAGAACTGAAAAATAAAATGAAGAAATGAAGAACAATAGGTCTCTTCTAAATCTTCAAAAATATAAAATTGCAAAATCTAAAATTAACTATATTAACTATCCTAATATATATACATGGGGTTACTCACCTGACATAGTGTGGCATGTAGTGATTGGTTCTATGGAATGTTTGGAGTAGGTAATCAAATCGTGACCATGAAATAATTAAATACAAAAAAAAAAAAAAGACAGGATTATATGAAACAGATAATATTACTAAAATGACCCCATAGTTAGTGGTGTACTGGTGTTTGAGCAAAACCATAATAATGTAGTAATATTTAATAACTGAAATGATTATAATTATAATTAATTTACTAATGAAATAAATAAATATAATAATTAAATAATGTATAAAAATAATACTTATATTTACAGTAATTATCAAATGTCATTTCTATAATAATTATTGTAACTATTATAATTATGTCGACAATAAAACAAGAAAATAAAATTAAAGAATAAATAAAAAAATATTACCTACCATAGCTATTAATTATATTTTTAAAATTTTCATCCTTTCATTCTCAAACTCGATGACTGTTATTAACTTTATGGACCAATCTAGAGGGGGCAGCAGGGCCTTGACCTCCACAAGATTTTGTTAAATTACATATATATTATTTGGTGTTTAATAATATAATTTTGTAGAAGACATGGTGGTAATGCTTTATTTTGTTTAAGACACTTAAAATTATGTCTTGCTTCATTCTTTTGATATACATTTCATTTAATTTTTTTCTTCTTCTCACTTGAATGAGCAATAAATTATTTTGTATATCATTATTAAATGTCAACTTGCATCAAGCATAAACATGAAGATGTGAAAAATTGAATATAATATTATAGTTAATCTATTGATGTGAATACTTTATTATGATTTATTTGTCTATATTAATTTTGGTAAATTTACTTGTCTACATTTAAATCAATAGATAAATATTTTCTTATTTTACTTTTCTCTGTTTAATATTTCTAACAATAAAATATTATACATTTATATACTAATTAAAAGAATAAAATAAGTAAAACTAATGTCAAAAGTATATATAAGTTAAAAATATTTGAATGTTAAATAGAAATAAATGATTAGTATTTTTACTCTTATAAATTATTAAATTGAATATATTATTTTTATTTTATCGATTGATTTAATTTAAAATTATATATAACATTATTGTTACAATATTTGTTTATTAATAATAATTTTTATTAATATAGAGTCACATCACGCACAAGCAAGAAACTCTTATCTTATCACTTTTCCAACTTGCAGTAACTACATATTTCATCATATATGAAAAGTTGCAACATGGTACAGGAATGAGAAATTTTTAAATTATCATGGATCATCACGTAGAATTATGGTTCAAATATCTAAATAATATCATGTGTTTATACGTGATGTCATGTATCATGGGATATATTATTAATAATTTAAAATATAACAGTTATTTTTTTTATTTTTAAAAAACTAAAAAGAATGGGACACATATTTCAATGAGTAAAATAAATATTTAATTTTAATTTTTTTAATTTTTTTAATTTTTTAATTTTTTTCATTTTTATAAAAACTAACTAATTTGGATCACAAGATAAATAAAAAGAAAAATATTATTTTTAATAAAAATAAATCAATGGTAAGTTTTCGTCTTTCTTGCTAAAGAATTTAAAAATGTTAAAATTAAATATTTAGTTTTCTTATTGAGATATGGGTTCCATTATTTTTTAAATAAAGAGTGAAGTACCAAATTAACCCCCGAAAGATTTTGTCGCTGACAAAATCACCCCCAAAACATTTTAACGACAAAATAGCCCCCAATGATGTTTAACGTTTGACAAAAGACACCCACCGTGAACTTTCTTCAACGGACGTTAACTACAGTGATGAGATGGAACACACAGTGCCACTGTGGATATTTCTATACAATCAAAATCCATAATTAGTGTCTCTTTCCCCAAATTTATGAATTGAAACCCTAATTAATGTCTTTTTTAGGGAGAATGAGGGAGAGAGTAGAAGATGATTTAGGGTTTCAATTCATAAATTTGGGGAAAGAGACATTAATTAGGGATTTTGATTGTATAGAAATATCCAAGGTGGCACTGTGTATTCCACCTCATCACTGTAATTAACGCCTGTTGACGGTGGGTGTCTTTTGTCAAACGTTAAACATCATTGGGGGACTATTTTGTCATTAAAATGTTTTGGGGGTGATTTTGTCAGCGACAAAATCTTTCGGGGGTTAATTTGGTACTTCACTCTTAAATAAAAAAAAAATTAACTATTGTTAGATTTTTAATTATTAATAATAGGTCATATGAACACACAACATCACCTATGCACACATAATAAATATTTGATTTTTACATTTTTAAATTATTTAATTCAGTAAGAATAAACTTTTTCTTAAAAATATAATTAATAGCTAAGGTAGGTTATCATTTTTTATTTATTTTTTAATTTTATTTTCTTACTTTATTGTCAATATAATTACAATAATCACAATAATTATTATAAAAATAAAATTTAATAAGTTTGATAATTACGGTAAAATTAAGTGTTATTTTAATACATTATATAATTATTATATTTACTTATTTCATTAGTAAATTAATTATAATTATAATTATTTCAATTATTAAATATTAATACTATGGTTTTGCTCAAAATACCACTAACTATGGGGTCATCTTAGTAATTTTTTCTGTTTTATATATAATAACTCTCTCTTTTTCTTTGCATTTAATTATTTGGGCGAACCTTGGGTGTGATTGCCATGTTTTTATTTGCTGTAGTTCCCTGTGGAAATGTATATATTTGCAACACGTGTATAGTTTTTGGGTTAGTGGGGTAGCTTTTATTTAAGGGTAATATAGTCACTTTAAGTTAGTGTGTGAGTATATGTGGGTTTTTTTTACGTAAACGGGTACTTTAAAATAGTTAAATATGTATATAGGTAGTTCCAGACTTAGTTACGTAAATAGGTAGTGTATTTTTTTGAATAAAAGTCGATTCAAATCGACTTTACTCTGCAAAAATGCAAATTTTTTTGAGCTAAAGTCAATTCAAATCGACTTTAGCTCAAAAAAATTTGCATTTTTGCATGCAAAGTCGATTTGAATCGACTTTAGTGCAAAAAAATTTGCAAATTTTGTTGCAAAGTCGATTTGAATCGACTTTAGGTTAAAAAATTGCAAATTTTTTTGCACTAAAGTCTATTCAAATCGACTTATGTTCATCACATCTATAAATATGGACGCCCAATTCATTTTTCATACATCCAATACTCATTCTAATTTCTCTCTTCTACTCAATACTCATTCTATACTTCTTTCTTCTACTATATTTCTTACTTTAAAAAATGGCTGATTGTCATTATATTTTTGTCCATCACAATTGTGATATAATAACAACAGCAAATGGGATCACGTTCGCTGCAGATGATCCCCCTTGTGTTATAGTGCAAGACGGCATTAATCTGCTTCAACTGCAAAGTTTAATTCTTGAAACGCTTGATGAGGCGGGGAAGCAGATTAAGAAGATGGTTTATAGAATGCCGATGAGTATGGGTCCCAACGGGCCTTTATACACTAAATATTGCATTCGCAGTGATCGAGATGTGAATATTATGCTGAGTTATCAGATGAAGTTTCCTGAAGTTCGACTTTTTGAGTTGTACGTTGAACTTGAGGAACGCAACTTCAGATCTGGAGGGCCTGATCCTACATATTTTCCGCGATCATCGTATGCAGGCGAGGGTGCTAGTAGTGCTGGAACAAGTACAATGAGGGAAAATGATGACGCACATTCTCTCAGCTTTGCGGATCTGGCAAGGGAAGTTGGTCAGCCTATGGTGCAGAGTGCAGAACCGTTGCAGACAGTTGGTTCGCCTGCTGGGTTTGACTTCACTCCAACTTTCTTTGATGATGCTGATGCAGATGCAGATTCAGATGTCCCAATAGAAGAGGCAGCTGACGCGACACCGTGCGGATCAGAGGAAGATGTTGAAGAAATCCCGCTCACAGGGCCAGCAGTGTCCCAAACACAATCTCAGGCGGTTGCGGAGCACTGCTCATCATTCAATTTCGACTCACTCAGAGGCGATATTGACTTGGATGTTGCGGCGGTAAATGCTGAGCAAGGTTTATGTGTGGGGCAACTATTCCGTACAAAAAAAGTCGCACAGTATGCTGTTAAGATCTACAGCATTCAGAGACAGATACCGTACAAGGTGTACGAGTCAAATGCCTCGAGGTTGCATTGCAGGTGTGTGCAATATGGGAGCGGATGCATGTGGAATGTCAGAGTCATTCTGCGGAAGAAGACAGGGATGTGGGAGGTCAAGAATTTGGAGGAGCCACACACTTGTGTCTTTGCCAATGTCCCACAACAGCATCCACAGATGGATTACCACGTCATCTGCTCAAACATCTGTGACGTGGTACAGAGGGATCCCACAGTTTCTGTTAAGGTGTTGCAAGCTGCAGTTGAGGAAAAGCTGGCCTGTAGAACGACATATGGAAAGGTGTGGATGGCCAAGCAGAAGGCAATTGCACAGATTTATGGCGATTGGGAAGCATCCTACGGAGAACTGCCAAGATGGTTGCTCGGCTTGAAAACCTTTATGCCAGGTACCATTGTCCAGTTTCAAACTAAGGCATTTCCAGGTTTGAATGATCCAAATTTACGCATGTTTCTCTGTGTTTTCTGGGCATTTCCATCATGCATTGCCGCTTTTCCTTATTGTAAGCGTTTCAGTACTATTGATGGCACTCACCTGTATGGGAAGTACAGAGGTACCCTTCTTATGGCCATTGCACAGGATGACAACTCTAACATATTGCCCCTTGCCTTTGCTATTGTTGAGGCTGAGAACAAGGAATCATGGAACTTCTTCCTTACTAATCTCCGTCAGCATGTCACGCCACAAGAGGACATTCTTGTAATTTCTGACAAGCACAAGGCAATTACAACCGTGCTTGAATCCGCAAGAAGTGGTTGGGCTCCGCCAACAGCACATCATGCATACTGCATCAGACACATTGCTTCAAACTTCATGGTCCATTTCAAGAGCAAAGAGGGTAAGCGATTCGTGAAGAATGCTGGGTATGCAAAGACACATAATGAATTCTTGTATTGGCATTCCCAGTTGGCAGCGCTGGACCCTCGGTTTACTGCATGGGTGGACAAGATACCCCGTGAAAGATGGACACAGTATGCTGATGAAGGGCGTAGATTCGGGCACATGACCACCAACCTTTCCGAGTGTGTTAACTCGGTAATGAAGGGCACCCGAAGTCTTCCAATTACAGCTATTGTGAGGTCAACCTACCTCCGTCTTATGACGCTATTTGTGAATAAGGGAACTGCAGCGCAGGCCTAACTTGGTGCGGGTCAAAGGTTCTCGGAGTTCCTGCTGGGAGAAATGGAGAAGCATCGGAGAGTGTTGCATGATATGCACGCCACACGCGCGACTCGAGATTCCATCGAGTATATGATTTTAGAGAAAGGATAGGTGGACAACACAACACAGAGGACCTTCAGGGTGTCTCTGTCCGAGCGTGTGTGTGATTGCGGAGCATTTCAAAAGCTCCACTACCCCTGTCGTCACGCATTTGCGGCGTGCATTGATGCTCATTTAGATTGGGGATCCTTTGTCCATGAAGTCTACCAAATGGAATTTGTTTTCAATGTCTACCAAACTGAGTTTGCTTCTATTCGGAATGAAGATTTGTGGCCTGCATACAATGGTCCGGTGCTGCGGCCCAATCCTGCGGATATGAGGAAAGCTGAGGGTCGCCCAGTTTCGAGCCGGATTCATAATGAGATGGATGAGGTGGAAGGCTCTCAGCCTAAAAGGTGTGGGCTCTGTCGTCAGCCAGGACATAGTAGGCGTAAGTGTCCCGCCTTAGCTTCATCGTCCTCCTCCAACAACGCTGCATGATGAGTTGTAGTTTTCCATTTTTGTTTCTTGTATTAGTCTTGTTTTATGTTTTTTGTTGTATTTGAATGCTATGGTTGTTGTAACCAATCATTTGGTTTTATCTACTTGTGTATTCAGTCCATATTATTGTTGAATGTAGTAAATTTGAGTATCTTAATGTTTCTGGCCTTACCCCGTGTATTTATTACTGCTACTTGTTACTGATGATTTGGTTTTATGTGCTTGTGTACTCATTTGATTTTATTGTCGGCTGTAGTAATTTTGAAATGTCTTTACCGGTGTAGTAATTTTGAAATGTCATTGTCGGCCTGCAAAGATCATTTATTACTGCTAAATTGGTGAGTAGTCAATTCGTGTCAGAATTGTGTACTAAATTGAAAGTCGATCTGAATCGAATTTGATAAGAATTTTTCTCTTTGTATAGTCGATTTGAATCGACTATGATAACTAGTTGGTCTACTGTTTATGTTCATTAGTCGATTTGAATCGACTTTGAAAATTTTCCCTATATAAAGGAATGCAATGTTAAGGTTCGTAGCATAAATCAGATAACAAAAACAAATATGGATCTAAATATGAATCTTGGGTTGGCATTCGGTGGGCCTGACACGCATGAAACATGCATTAAGATCAAGGATGGTAACAAGAATGACGCGGTACGTATTATTTACTATTTAACCTTCAACTTTTTTTTTTGTATAATAAGTTGTACAAGAAACCTTGTCATTCGCTCACACTCGTTGTTGCGGAAATTGCCAACAGTATTTGTTAATATTCATGGGCGAAGATTGCCGCGTAAAGTGCAGTTGGAAACACCAAGTGGAAAAACCTGGGATCTTAAGTGTGAGAGAAGGGGTGACGAAATATGGTTTATCGATGGGTGGAGAGACTTTATGTACCAGTACTTGATAGAATATGATTTTGAGATTTGGCTGATTTATGACGGCCATAAAAGGTTTGGGGTAACTATTTACAATGAACGTGACGAAGAACTAAATTACGCAGACATGGAACACCCGATTCCCAATCTAGCTGATCCCTGATGACTTAAACTCGTAATCACTGTTTTTAAAATATGTTTATGTTTTTAAGTGTTCTGTTAAGTGTAACATTAAGTGTTTTTTATTTATGATATTTTAATTTGATGTGTTTTTTATTTAGTCATTTTCATATGCAGCTTTATCAATTAACGCGATAATAACAAGTACGGAGATAAGAGTTCACATTCAACTAAATAATCAATAATATAATGTAAAAGTATTTATACAAAACCAAAATCTCAGTCTATATTATACAAAACCAAAATCTAAGTCTATCTACCAAGACGACCTCCGCGTCCACGACCTCTGCCCCTCCCTCGTCGTGGCTCCGTCCCCCCAATGCACCCTCCTTTGCCGCATCTCGGCCGCCGCCTCTGCCTCTGCTCCCTATCTTGCTGCGCCCCTGCATTTGACTCTGAATCAGTATCGGGAGGGTCAACTGGATCATCAGATGAGTCCCCCTGATCATCCGGTGAACTGACATCATCAACCGTGCGAACTGGAGGCTGTGGTGTGACCTCGCGCTGCACCTGTGACGACGAACCTTCGCCTGATCCGCGACCGAACATAATATCCTGCAGCAAAGCCTGTGATCTAGGGGTCCACGAGGGCGATGAGAAGTCATCCAGGTCCAGCATCGCCATCAACCCAGGTGTGCTAATGGGCTGCTGGTCAGCTAGGCCCGTCCTGAACTGTGCCTGCGGGCTCTGATCTGAACAAATGACCGATGGGTCTGGAACCAGAGGCTGCAGAACATAGTACTGTGGCTGCGGCGCTGTAACCTCCTGCGGCGGTGTAACATGCTGCGGCGGTGTAACCTCCTGCGGAACATAGTACTGTCCCCATGAGCCCCAGGAGGAATAAAAAGGTGGTGTATGGAACTGAGACACAACATGGTCCCATGGGCCTGTAACCTCCTGCTGCTGCTGCAGCTCAGTAGGTGGCTGGAGCTGTGGCTCTGCGTCGGTGTCTCCCTCATTCTGAGGCTCAGTCTCTGCGTCAGTCTGTGGCTCGGTGTCAGCCTCCTTCGGTGAGTCGACCTCTGCCTCCTCCTGTGCACCGCGCCGCCGTCCCCCTCGCCGTCCCCGACCGC
The DNA here is from genome assembly GCA_013621005.1 of Aeschynomene evenia. NCBI lineage: Eukaryota > Viridiplantae > Streptophyta > Magnoliopsida > Fabales > Fabaceae > Aeschynomene > Aeschynomene evenia. The sequence goes on along the minus strand of RYYW01000099.1, from coordinate 106,856 downwards.
GCCCCCTGCGCCCGCGCTCTCCCCCCTGCCCCGCATCAGGCACTCCCACTTGACGAGCACTCGCTCGAGTACCTGCACGACGTTTGGTACTTATGTTGCGCGTATCAGGGGCTCCCGATGGTCTCGGATACAATGAGGGACCAGGTGGAGCATGGAGTGGCACATCATCATCCAAAAGAAAAACAAGTGCAGCGTCCTACGGCGGCCCATCCAAACTAAGAAATCGGTGTGGAGACACAATGTACCAGTTAAAGTACTCGAATGATGGGCGGTGCTCGTAAAACAACTCGAAGCGGATGCTCCTACGTCGTCGCTCATCCCATACTCAATGCCACCGCTCGTGCTCCTTGGGCCACCATGCCTCCCTCTTGACGCGTATATCGACACGCTGTAGCCGATCGATGTTGAGCGGCGCATACGGTATGTGCTGAGCTCCACCAAACTGCCGCACCACTCTCTCCGCATAGTGCCACTCTACAGTGGCAAAACAGATGATGCAGGTGTCAGACTGCCACAACTCTCGCTCAGCAAACACCCATTCCGGCGTCAGGGCTCTAACATGATCATCATCGTACGACCTCCAAATAAACTGTGACAAGTATTAACAAACAAAGATAAATTTCAATATAAAAAGTAGAAATATAAGTTTCAATATCATGACCATTATTCTTCCTTACCCCGTGCAATCCCATGTTGTCTAGTGCTGTCCTAAATCTTAGAAGTCGCTCCTCCAACTTCCTGGTAATGTGTCTAACGTTCTCCCACCTGTTACAATTTATAATCACAAACCAAGGTTAGATAAAATAGCATATAATGTCAAATTTATTAGTTGGTTCATGAATTAAATCTTTACCTCGAAACAAGAGGCCACAAATCATGTCGAATTGCGCCTCCAAATAATGTCGGCAAGCGCGACCATGCCCATGACTGTAATAAGACATGACAACCTCCTATATCAGTCACGTCAAACTTTACAGCTAGGGTCATCTCCCTGTAAAGTGTGGCCAACACGGTTGATCCCCAGCTATGTCTACCGATTTCCTCCCAGTGTTCGAGCAGTGGGAGCCACCTCAAATGTACCCTGTTCCCGGACTTATCCGGCAACAAGTACCCACCAAAAATGGCCATCAGTTAAGCTCTGGTCGCTCGTTGTACCTCTATGTCAGTGGGATGGGCCTTCGCGTCAAATGCGCCAACAAGACTCATCACCCACCTCAGCGTAACAACAAACCCCTTACGCTCAACTTGGGGGGGGGGGGGGGACAGCACCTAGCAGCTCCTGACAAAAGTCTTCAATGCTTCGTCCCAAGTGGTGTCTCTCAAAGTCAGTAGCACAACCACTCACCACCTTTCCATCTACACAAAGGCCTAGATGGAATGCCACATCTTGTAGGGTGATCGTGGCCTCACCATAGGGTAAGTGGAATGTGCTGGTCTCAAGCCTCCACCTCTCGACCAGTGCACTAATAAAAGCGCGATCTAACGTCCACACCGACATCCGGACATGGCTAAACCCCGCAATGTCCAAGTATGGCACCATCAACGGGTGTGGAGGTGGTACGGCACAGAATTGTCTCGTCTCTAAAACACGAGCAGGCTGGAACAAAAAAAAACAGTAATTAATTCCGAGACTTAATTTTTAAACATTAATAACAAACCATTTAAAATTTATTCATGCAGTTAAATCATTCAAAAATTACTTAATTAAACATTCATATGATAAGACCTACAAAACTATTGGTTTAAATTTTGTGGACCTGCATTAAACAGTCGCACGATGATGGTAGTAAACTAATTAATATTACATTTTAGTAACTTAAGTAAAATATATAATCAAAGTTTATACATAAATAAATCTACTGTAATACTAAAATTCCTAACCACCTAAAATAATTCTAACTACACAACTAATCTACCTAACAACCTATATCTATTTTTTACTACATCTTAATTTAAGGTAACTATGACAAAATTTATTATTTTTATTATAAAACAATGAATATAATACCTGGTCTTGAATACGTGCGCCGATGTGATCAACAATGTCCATCCGGTATATATGTTCAGTCTCCATATTAAAAAAATGAGACAGAAAGAGAGTGAATTTTAGAGAGAAAGTGAGAGAGAATTTTAGTGAGAGATAGTGAAATTTAGAAAAATGATGAATTGTGTAAAATGATCACCCGGGACCACTTTTTTATAGTTTTTTCCTTCTAAAGTCGATTTGAATCGACTTTGCTTAAAAATTTGCAAAAAAATTTGCACTAAAGTCGATTCAAATCGACTTTGCATGCAAAAATGCAAATTTTTTTGCACTAAAGTCGATTTGAATCGACTTTAGTGCAAAAAAAATTGCATTTTTGCAGAGTAAAGTCGATTTGAATCGACTTTTATTCAAAAAAATACACTACCTATTTACATAACTAATTCTGGAACTACCTATATACATATTTAACTATTTTAAAGTACCCATTTACGTAAAAAAACCGTATATGTGAGAAGCATAATCAGACCTGCACAAATTTTGGGGAAATTTGTTCAGTCTAAGCTTACGGTGCTGGTGATGTTAATGGTGTTCCATTGGAGGCTGAAATGAAAGTGGACCGAGGCGGTGATTGTTGAATGTCTGTTAGCTACGATTTGGAGGGCATGCTTGGTTCGTCAAAATCTGATTGTGAGAAGCTGATTTGGTGATAAAAAAATTGGGGATAATTATTGGTGTAGGGTTCCACCGGAGGCAAAAATCAAAGACGGCGGGAGGCATTTATTGGTGAAGGATCTAGGACTTTAGATTTGGAGCGCATCTTAATCGGGTAAGTTTATTATGTTTATGTTGGTACTAGTTTTTGTGCTAATATTGTTGTGAGCACTGTGTTTATTGTGCCCCACTCCTGTGAAAGGTTATGGTTTTATATTGTTAATATGTTACTATTTTTTGGCTGCTGTTATTGTTATTGTAGTTGTTTTGGTTATTGTTAATATGTTTTTTTGCTTCCGTTTTGCCTGTGGTGGTTGTAGGTTTTGTGTTTCCTTTGTTAATGTTAATGGTTGTATGATTTTGATTTTTTCTTCCCATAATGCTATGTGTGTCCTATCCTATTGTTAGTGGTGATGTAGTGTCATTTTTTTGAAATAAAGTTGAGCTTACGAATCACAATTTAATTTGTAAAGATTGATATGAAATAGTTGCTGTTATTTTTTTTTAAGAAGCAGAAGTTTTTTAGTAGATTGTATGTTTTTAGTTGGTTTGAAATATATTGTCAGCAATAGTAACATATTAGCAGAGTTTGTTTGTGATGTGCTACCTATCTTTGATTTAATTTGGTTATTTGGTTGAATGAGAAACTGTGTTCAATATTGTAGTCCCGTTGAAATGGTTTTTTAAGGTTGGGGTGATCTTTAGTAGTTGATTTTGGGGGATGACGGGTATTTTAAGTTAGGTGTGCAGATGGAGGCTAGCAACGATGGTACAAGCGATTCCAAAACAGTATATAGCGAGGAATCTGACGAGGATATCAGCAACGAGTAAAAGCTGTGATGCTTTGGAGAAAGAATTTTCAAGAGAATCGGACACAGAATATTCTAGAAATGAAAGTGGCAGTGGAAAGATGCAGGATTTGGGATTTGACTATGATTGTTGAAGATATGGAAATAAATCAGAAGAAAATCAGGACAAATCAATTAGTAGCAATATTTAGGGAATGTAGTTAATGTAATTTTCAGAATTATCTCTCTATCTCTCTATAATAAGGAAAAACATTGTAATAAACGATATACAAGAAAAAGTAATCTTCCCTAACATTGTTGTCTCAACTCTCTTCTTCTTTTTCCCTCTGGATACCATCGTAAGATGGTATCAGAGCAGTGTTTTTGATCTTGGGAACTCAGGAAAATTTCATCACTGTCCCCGGTTATCTTCCTCAACCCAGAAAAACAACAAAACTCATCAATGACTCTACTAACCCACTCTGAGCCCAACTCGAATAAATCAAATGAGTGGATTTTTGACTGTGGGGCCACAGATACCATGACCCATGACCGTCATGGTTTTACCAATTTGTCTGCACCAACAAAAACCCATATTGAGACAGCCAGTGGAGAATTAATTGGAGTCAGAGGAGGAGGCTCCATTGTTTTTTCAAGAAAAATGAAATTAAACAATTGTCTTTATGTACCAGCATTATCATCAAAACTATTATCAGTCAGTCAGGTGACAAAGCAACTCAATTGTGTGGTGCTGAGGTATCCAAATTTTTGTCTTTTACAGGACATTCATACGAAGGAGATCATTGGACATGGTACTGAGCGAAAGGGTCTCTACTACGTTGATGAGGTGGCTCACCAGGGTCATGCCATGCTTGCTCACGGAACAGTTTCAAGACAACTCTGGCTATGGCATAGGCGTCTGGGACATCCTTCGTTTGGGTATCTTAAGCATTAGTTCCCTAGTCTTTTTACAGGTACTAATGTTCCTCTCAAATGCGAGACATGTATTCGTGCAAAAAATCATATAGAGTCACCTTTCATCCAAACAACACTAGAGTTAACTCTGTTTTGTCATTGATACACTCTGATGTGTGGGGCCCAGCTCCCAACTCTCACAATAATCAGTTTCAATATTTTGTGTTGTTTGTAGATGATTTCTCTCGCATGACTTGGGTCTATTTTTTAAAACAAAAATCAGAAGTTCCTGAAAAATTCTTTGCTTTTTACCAAATGATTCACACTCAGTTCAATAAAAAAATACAAAACCTCAGGTCGGATAATGGAGGTGAGTTTGTAAGCCAAACCATGAAAACTTTTTTCCAAAAACATGGCATAATTCATCAAACCTCCTGCCAAAACACTCCCCAACAAAATGGTACTGCAGAACGAAAAAATCGGCAACTACTTGAAATGACCCGTGCCATGATGCTTGAATCCCAAGTCCCGAAAACCTTCTGGCCTGAAGCTGTGGCCACCTCAGCCTATCTACTAAATCTTCTTCCTACCCAAGCTCTTCACCACAAAACACCTTTACAAGCCCTCTCCACCCAAGCTCCGATTCCTTCCATCTTAACCCTTCCACCTCGTGTTTTTGGGTGTTCTGTGTTTATTCATATTCCCAGAGCCAATAGAAACAAACTTGATCCTTGTGTAGAAAAATGTGTTTTCGTGGGGTATGCCATACATCAAAAGGGGTATAGGTGCTACAACCCAGTCACACGTCGTATTCATGTGACTATGGACTGTGATTTTTTGGAGTCCGAATTTTTCTTTATTCACCCACCTAGTGTTCAGGGGGGAGGGAAAGTGAATCACTAAGTTGGCTGAATAACCTCAGTTGTCCAGAGACTGTTCCAACAGAGCAAGTAGATGGAGCCACTGAGTCTGCCTCTCTTGTAGGATTGACCAATGAATCAGGTACCAATGGTGATGTTTCAACGTCCACAAACAATTAATCTTCTTCTGAGAATGTCCAACAAGAGGTAAGTGGATCTCACTCTGGTGAATTATCTCCTATTACAAGTGAAGCCACTAACCATGACAGTGTAACTCCGGAGTCAGAAGAACCAGAAGCCTTTACTCTTCCCTTAAGAAGAAATAGAGGAGTGCCACCTGTTAGGTATTCACCAGAGCATGTTCCTCGCAACTCAAGATACCCAGTAAGAGTGGGCAGAGAAGGAGTATCAAATGTTGCAAAGGTTTTCTCCGCCACCCTATTGTCAGAAGATATTCCAAGAACAGTCCAAGAAGCAAAGGAGAAAGTTGAATGGCGAGAAGCCATGAATACTGAGATGGAAGCTCTAGAGAGAACAGAACTTGGGAGAAATGTACTTTACCAGCGGGGAAGAAGCCAGTTGGGTGCAAATGGGTCTTCACCATCAAACATAAGGCAGACGGAACTATGGAGCGACACAAAGCAAGGTTGGTGGCCAAAGGTTACACACAAACTTATGGCATTGATTATTTAGAAACCTTTTCACCGGTTGCAAAGATTGACACCATCAGAGTATTATTCTCAATAGCAGCAAACGAAAATTGTCCACTCCACCAGTTTGATGTCAAGAATGCCTTTTTACATGGAGATTTGAAAGAAGAAGTGTACATGGAAGCTCCACCAGGATTCTCCAAAGGTTTTCAAAAGAATGAAGTGTGCAGGTTAAGAAAGGCTCTTTATGGACTTAAATAGTCACCGCGCGCATGGTTTGGGAGGTTTACAGTAGCTATGAAGAGATACGGGTATAAGCAGAACAACTCTGATCACACTTTATTTCTAAAAAGGAGAGAGAATTTGATCACCTGCTTAATAATTTATGTTGATGACATGATCATAACTGGAAATGATGTTGAAGAGATTGCAAGATTAAGGAAGAATTTGTTCACAGAATTTGAAATGAAGGATTTAGGTGGATTGAAATATTTCTTGGGAATAGAGGTTTTGCGTTCCAATAAAGGAATCTTTATTTCTCAAAGAAAGTACATCTTGGATCTTCTGGCAGAAACAGGAATGGTTGACTGTAAACCTGCAGAAACCCCTATGTAGGTTAATCATGGTTTAAAGTTAGTGGAAGGTGCTAATCTGGCAGACAAGGAAAGGTACCAACGGCTGGTTGGAAAACTAATTTACCTGTCACATACTCGGCCAGATATTGCTTATGCAGTTGGAATAGTGAGTCAGTTTATGCACCAACCACAAGATGATCATATGGAAGCCGTCATGAGAATAGTTCGGTACTTGAAAGGAACTCCAGGCAGAGGAATTATGTTCAAAAGAAATGGGCACTTGGACATAGAAGCATACACAGATGCAGACTGAGCTGGTAATCCAAATGATAGAAAATCAACATCAGGCTACTTTACACTTGTAGGTGGAAACCTGGTAACATGGAGAAGCAAGAAACAGAAAGTTGTAGCACTCTCAAGTGCCGAGGCAGAATTTCGAGGAATCGCCAAAGGAATAGCTGAAATCTTATGGATCAAGAAGTTAATGACTGAAGTTGGTTTTCTACTACAACAACCGATCCAATTGAAGTGTGACAACAAGGCAACAATTAGCATCTCCGAAAATCCCGTACAACATGATAGAACTAAACACATGGAAGTAGATAGACACTTCATCAAGGAAAAAATTGAGGATGACACCATTACACTTCCGTTTGTAAGATCTGAAGATCAGTTAGCAGACATTCTTACAAAGGTTGTTACAGGACGAGTCTTTTCTGAAGTTCTTGCCAAGTTGAGTATTGGTGATCTCACCACTCATCTTGAGGGGGAGTGTTGAAGATATGGAAATAAATCAGAAGAAAATCAGGACAAATCAATTAGTAGCAATATTTAGGGAATGTAGTTAATGTAATTTCCGGAATTATCTCTCTATCTCTCTATATTAAGGAAAAACATTGTAATAAACGACATACAAGAAAAAGTAATCTTCCCTAACTTTGTTGTCTCAGCTCTCTTCTTTTTCCCTCTGGATACCATCGTAAGAATGATGACCTCAGTCCACCAAATGCTAGTGACTTCATAGGGAAAGAGTTTCCAAGTTTGAATGAGGCGTACAAGTATTATATGCAATATGCGCGGTGTGTTGGCTTTGGCGTTAGAAAGGGGTACATTGGCCGTAATAAGGAGGGAACTATGATAAGAACATTCTTTTGCTGCAAGGAAGGATTACATGATAAGAAAAACTATGAAAGAGAGGGTCGGAAGCGCGAGGCAAAGGTTGAGAGACGCACAAACTGCAAAGCTCGTTTTCTGGTTTACCTGAACGAGGGTGGGTCAATTTGGAAAGTGAGGAAGTTAATGGAAGATCACAACCATGAGCTAATGCCGCAGAATTTTGTGCATTTAATACGCAATCACCGGAACATTTCGAATATGAAGAAAGCACAAATTGGGTCGATGCATCGGCATGGGATGAAAACCTCCCAAAATAATGGGGTTCTTAGCAGGGCAAAGTGGGGGATATGATAAGATTGGTTTTTCTAAGAAAGATATGTCCAATTACATTGAGAGTGAGAGGAGTCGAAGAATTTTGCAAGGAGATGTTGATGCATCAATTAGTTACTTGGAAGGAAGATAAGATGTTGACGGGATGACAATAGCAAGGTACATAGTGACAGAAGATGAGCGGTTGGGGAATCTATTCTGGGATGATGGACACAGACGTGTTGATTACCAGTACTTTAGCGACGTTCTTGCATTTGATTCCACATACAAGAAGAACAAGTATAAGAAGCTGCTTGTTATCTTTTCAGGTCAAAACCATCATCGTCAAACTTATATTTTTGGGTATGCATTGCTGGTAGATGAAAGGATAGAAACATATAAGTGGCTTTTGGAGAAATTTCTTGAAGTCATGGCTGATAAGCAGCCTTGTGTTGTCATCACAGATGGAGACGAGGCAATGAAGGAGGAAATCAAGATGGTTTTTCCTGCTGCAGTACACCGTTTGTGTGGTTGGCACCTCCACAAAAATGTTGTTTCCAATGTGAAAAGTAAGGAGTTCTGTGAAGCATTTAAGGTTTGCCTCTATGCAAACTTTAGTGAAGAGCAATTTTTAGACTATTGGACAAAAAATGTTGATAGGTGTGGGCTAAGTGATAATCGGTGGATATGTGGTATATTTGAGAAAAAGGAAATGTGGGCAAGTGTATATTTGCGGGATAAATTTTGTGCTAGAATTAAGACGACGTCTCAATGTGAGGGGATTAATAGTCATGTCAAAAGGTTCATTAGATCACGTTCCAATATCTTGGAGTTTGTTCAAAATCTTGAGCGATCTCTTAATGAATATCGCAACAATGAATTGGAAGCTCAGTTCCAATCAATTTACACCCACCCGGTGTATGACACAGGTCTAGAGTCCATAGAGGTAGGTGTTGCAAATGTTTACACAAGAAAAATATTTAAGGTGACGAAGCAAATTTTGGCAATATCTTCTTTAGTGTTGGTTAGTCGTGAAAGATTTGCAACGGTTGTTAAGTACCGTTTATGCAAATTTGGCAAACCAAATACTGTGTTTGAGGTTTTTTGTGACAAGGTAGGGGATGATAAGGGCCCAAAATTTTTTTGTGATTGCTGCTTTTGGAACATGGAAGGAATTCCATGTACTCACATTGTTTACGTCATGAAAGAAGAGCACATTCCCGAGTTTCCTGCCAGCTTAGTGTTGAAAAGGTGGCAGAAAGACGCAAAGATGTTTGTTGATGATTGGAGTGACGATGACAACAAGAAGCGTCAAATACTTAGGTATGGTGCGTTATGTTCAGCCAGCTTGTGGATGTCTTTTCCTGCATCAAAGAGTGCACCTATGTTCAAGAAAGCGTTGGATATGGTTGTTGGTGTGACAAATGAAATTGAACTGCCTGATTTGGGTGCTGGGTGTACTGGTCCTTTTAAAAAGATTGGGGATCCGGTTGTTGCTAAGACCAAGGGGGCACCGAAAGTAAAGAAAACTGAAAGTAGGAAGCGGTTGTGCTCCACCTGTTTGAAGGTTGGGCACACAAAAAGGATCTGCCTCAGAAGAAACATTGATTTGTTTGATAGTGAGGACAACTCGAGTGGTGAGGTTTAACGAACGAAAGAGGAAAGGTATAGACAGGTAAATATTGAGTATAAATTTGTAAACTATTCGGATCTGTACATTGTAATGATAATAAAATTGTTAGTAGTTAATTTGAGTACTTTGGAATAATTTGTTGTTTGATGAATAGAGTGTGCCACAAGATGCAGGTTCATCGAGGAATACAAGTAATGCAGTTGTTGATGAACACACATCACATTTGCCAAACCCTAAGGTTTTAGGTCAAACTGTAGGGCCTAGCTACAGTAACATGTTCTTCGGTGGGCAATACATAAACCACATATTTTCCCCTCCTCCGAATGTCGGTGACGCAATTGGCGGTTTGTCTGCGCACAACCATGACTCCACTTTCCTCAGGCAGTTGGTGGGTCGTTTGGTCAGCCACCGAATTTCATTGATCCTGGACACCAGTTCATATTGCAGGTAATGTATATTGCTCATGAGGTTTATTAAAATTGTACACTTTTACTTTGTCATCAATGCTGAAAACCCAGTTGCTAAACCTGTATGTTTACTTGTGCAGCGTTTTATGCATAATGCCAGCAGTAAAAAGCAGTCGGTGGGAGAAAAAATTTGCTGCCACAGCGAAATGAATGAAGGCTACAACCGTGCATGTGTTGTAATGGATCATAAATTGTTATTTGTTTTTGTATTTGATGTTGTTTTATCTGAAACCAGTATATGTTGGCTTGAAATGATTTTGAGACTGAGATTGGTGAAGTGAAACTATAAATGCATTTGTGTAAATGATATATATTATGCAGGTTACTTCTGAATGAATTAAATTGAACTATTGGCGCGGTCATGATACTGTAATGTTCCCATGATTATAACTATGAGGTATTTTTTGGGTGGCCATCCTTTAAAAAATTTTAAATTAAGGTTTACCTTTGTACATAGTCATTTATGAACATTCCCCAGGTATTAGTCAGCTGAAATTGTATTTTATGTTGGTTTGCCAGTAGTTACAAGGAGTGATGAACTTTTGTCATTCTTACACGCACACGTTGACAAAGTGATTGTAAAATAATACATTGTGAATGAGCCAATTACAACTACATCACACACATGTCGTCAATGGACTTGGGGCTCGTATAGTATGTTCATCGAAATTTTTACACAGCATCATAGTCAAATGATGAGCCGAATAGGATTGTTGGACTTTGTTGTATGTTTAAAGAATCACTACAAAAAATATATTGCAAATGGGCCATTTACAATGTCATCATACTCATGGAGGCAATTGTAACTGGGCTGTTATAGTATGTCCTAGCTTAATTTCTTCTAGTAGCATAGCCAAACTATGCGTCTTGTTTTAAGCACCTACCTTTTAATGCTGGCATATAGTGTATCTTTAAAGGAAAAAAATCGCTGTGATGTCTACATGCTGCAGTAATGAAAAAACGAAATAGTAGGCCTTTACATATCATGGGAGTAGTTAATTACAAAAAGTTAGTATGTCCTAATGCTTTTACATCCATGCTCCAATATAATTACACAAAAAAATTACATCTAAATGCTATTACATCCACGGGACAACTAATATTACTAAAAGGATGTAAACGGTCACCATGTAAATCTAGTCACCATAAAATACCCGAGTCACGTTTCATAACCCATGAACATACCATGAAAACATAGGAAAAAAAGACAGCTAATTAATTCCATGTGTCTGGGACCTCTTTTGATTCCAAAAAGCCATTGCCCTTTGTAGAATTTGCTGCCGGATTGGGTTGTAATCCTTTCGCACCAAGTCTATTGCCAGCCTCATACGGGTTTCATTAGTGACACGCTTGCAGGAGGAAAAAAGAATAGTGTATAACATAAGCTTTTGGTTATTGAATACAAAATTTTAGGACAAAAAATACTGGTATGTGGGACGTACCATTACTTCCCTGTAGTGATTGCCAACACGAGACATAATCATTCATTGTGCTACCCAAACACCACAATCGTTGTTGTATAATAATATAGGATAGCAGTGGATTATATTTAAGTAAAAATAACAATCAGGCTAATCATGTAAAGTAGATAACTAAACATTAAAATAAGAGATTTAAAGTTGCATAAACAAAAGAAATTAAGTTACGAAAAGGGGTCTTGTTGATTTGTATCAGCCTCGGTCAAAGCAAAATCTGCCACAGTGAACCGCGAGAATGATGGATTTGAATACCATGATGCATCTGTGATCATACGCTCAAATTTTATAGCCTAACAGAAAATAACAATGATTTTGTTACATCACATGTGGCGAGTTACCATTTATTTATTATATTAAAGGTTTATTACCACTTCTTTAATTGCAAGAATGTGATCCCATCTACATTCGTATGACTTTAGTGAATTGAGATAGACTAACTCACGCCTGATTGTGTCAATAATGAGTAAAAATTAGTGGTCATCTTTCCATATTGGAATATAGATCTACAACGTTGAAATATTATGTGTGATGACAACATTGACACAAGTATGGAAAAAATAAAATTTAAGTTGTCATCAGCATTGTACCTCAGTCATCAAATCAACCTGCCCCATGAAATTTTGACGGTACTAATCGAGGGTACTGCTCGATAGTGATATTGTTCCAAGCAAATAATACTACAATGATGCCAAACTTAATTCAAGAGGGAAATGTACAGTCTTTGTAAAATATGGACAAGTTTAACCAAAAACCAAAACATCTTACTACAAATGTGGAAGGCATGAACCATCAGCCACGAGTAGAGTTATGTGATAACATCGAGGCCACCAAGGTGAGGACCTGCACAAAAGTCGAAATATATTTTATTTATAAAATGTCAGTCCCCTATTCCTTAAATAAATGTTTCAATAAGGAAATACTTGACAAGGCATGATATGCAGCGAAATCGTTGATTACGTCATCAAGCAAATGTTGTCCGGGCAAAATTGTCATGAAAGTATGTCTAGTCCCTCGACTTTGATCATGTCGTACCAGTTGCTCCCTAGACAAGGCAAAAATAGTGTTAATAAAACATATTAGTATGGTACTAGGGGTCATAAACTTATTAAATTTCATGTTCATTGTTACTTACATTGGTTCTGCCTCAGTGCTGAAAATATACGTTGCAACGACAAGGTCGTCCCTTCCAAGGGTCATTTCTTGTGTAGGCCGAAATGCAACCAGTATCCACTGCCATAAAATAATTTGAATGACTTAAGTTTTTTACCATTACAGCTAAATGACCATTACACAAAGAAAGGTAAAGTCGGCAAGGGATAAGCAAACCATCGGAACTAATCCGACTTGTTTGTTTACGTCATCCTATCTAGCTTGCATCAAATCATATCGTTGACAGTGTTCTTCCACAAAAACATATACATCAGGTGAAATAATATTTGAAGGTTGCAACCCAAAGAACAAATTTGGGGAAGGAACAAACATAACCTTTGTTTCATGGGAGAATGTTTTGGTTTTTTTCCTCATTTGGCATGTCCCTATAGACATGGGCCTTTTTGAACGTCGTGTAGCCTTTTTTTTTCCAATGGTGGGACATGACAGGAACTGCAATCGACGTCCTCTGATTGCAAAGTGTAGTCCGGGTCCTCGTCATCATCCAAAATCACACAAGATTTTTTCCCGCATTTCAGACATGAAGGTTTTTTGTTCAAACTTTTAATGTTGCAACAATTAAGTGCGACGTCGGTGTCAGCTAGGGAAGACTGCTTTGTCCTATCACAGTCTCTCTTAAATTGCTTTACATCATCTGTGAGTTCAGAATGACTTCTGCTCATCAATTTGACAAGCTCCTCAAGTGTATGTACCCTTGCAAGGAGGTTGTCGTAGTCCTGCGTCTCAATATATGGCACGATTTACAAGTTCAAGTAAGAATATAAAAAATTTGACATATAGAGGGAACTATTATGTTGTGTTGTATTTACCTTTTGTAGGACACAGTTTTGGTGTAGAATAGTACTACCATTTGAAACATGGCAATCCTGGTTCGCAACAAAGTCGTCCCTGGTAACAATCGTATAATACAACAAATTTAAGTTTTCAATTATAGTGTCTTGATTACTAATTTGGTTCGATTTATTTGGTTTACATGTGTCTCAACATCACTCACGCAAACACAAAAGGCAAGCACTAATTTATGCATATAAATTAATATAAGTTCTTGCCTGAACAGTTCATAATGGTTGCCATTGTCCACATCAGTGATTGAAAAAGTGGTATGTGATCTGGGGGAGTTTCCATCATCACTTGTTGAGTTAGGAGCTAGTTCGTCCATAGAAATAGGTTGTACCAGTCAAACAAATAATGCTAATTTAACATCAATGTTTAACATAGCATAAGCATGTCCAAAATGTTACCACACATGGGTTCTACTACTGTAATTAACATTATTTTAATTGACATTATGCTGCATTATGATGTAAAAAATGTTATTTCAAATTACTTTATGTATGGGTTCTACTACTTTATGAATTATTGTATCCCTCTATACAATGCTTACGGATGGCAAAATATTTCACCCAAGTAGATTGGACAGGAGTACCTTTTGGTTGGCCTGAAGGCCTTCACACGTTCTTGTCTTTCTCACGGTCGACGAATAGATTCCTGTTTGAAAATCGTGCGCCACTCCTTCACCACAGCGCGGACAATGAATGAAGCGTGAGGGTGTTGATCTGACGAGTCAGAGCTTACACGATGAGGGTTTCTTCACAGCGAATATATTCTATCCAGGGAATATATTCTCACAAACGAAGACAACAACGTCACTAGTAGATGACATGCGGCATATTGAGGGTGGTATGTGAAAATGAGGCCAAATGAATGAGAATGAAAGTTAACACATGTAACTATGATGATCCCGCTTCAATGGTAGTTTCATATGTGTAAAAATTTTGTCCTTGTTTCTATTGGTGTGGCAAAGATGCACGCGTCCGGGGAATACATTGGCAACCTCATGCTATTTTCCAATGGAGGATACCTTTGGGGTATGCTATGGACAAGCAATAGCAGCTTTAGGTTAGAGGTTCCTTTTTTGTGGTTTCATGTCAAATGATGTGATAAGTCATTTGCTATAATTTTCACCCATCCGTTTAAGTAGTAGTTCAGTATCAATCCATACATCAGTCCATATCGAACTAGACGTTTCATCAAATAAAATTTGGAGTAAACCCCCAAGTTGGTCTCTGACAATTTTCGCGATGGACAAGGTAGTCCCTGACATTGAGAAATTGACAAGTTAGTCCCTGACAATTTCAATTTTCGGACAACCGTTAGTCCCTAAACGGCTTCCGTTAGTTCGAGGGACCAATATGGCTTATTTATTAATTGTTAGGGACTAATAAAAGAAATTTAATAAAAATGAATCCTTAAAATTATGATATGAACATTGACTCATATTCATTCTAATTATGTATTAATTCCAAGCTACATATAATTACTCCGGTAATTATTCTGTCTCTATTTGGATGTATTATTATCAAAAGACAAATATGTTGCGTAATTTTTCAATTGAAGAAGTAACAACATTTTATTACTTTGCTGTAGAAAAAAATTACATGCACCATAAAATCAACTATAATTACGATTGCATTTCAGTGATGTACAAATTCAACTATAAAAAATATTAGATAAATGTTTTTATATACACCATAAAATCAGTCACCATTAGCCATGATATATAATAATTCAACATTTTAAAATTAGTAATTCAATTTTTAAAATATTGGATTAATGTCTAATAATAAAAGTTAGATTATTAGTTTCAAAATATTAAATTATTACACAATGATAACTAATTTTATGATATACATATAACATAACTACTCAAAATATTATTGTATATATGTATCAATAATACCCCTCTTCGACTATATATATATATATATATATATATATATATATATATATATATATATATATATATATTGCTAGAATCAAGTAATCAACTGTGATAGTTACCGACAAATAATTGTATGCATATAATTATTTTCTACAGCAAAGTAATAAAATGTTGTTAGTTTTTCAATTGAAAAATTACCCAACATATTTGTCTTTTAATAGTAATACATCCAAATAGAGATTTAGTATTTACCGGAGTAGTTATATGTAGCTTGGAATTAATATATAATTAGAATGAATATGAGTCAATGTTCATATCATAATTTAAAGGATTCATTCTTATTAAATTTCTTTTATTAGTCCCTAACAATTAATAAATAAGCCATATTGGTCCCTCGAACTAACGGAAGCCGTTTAGGGACTAACGGTTGTCCGAAAATTGAAATTGTCAGGGACTAACTTGTCAATTTCTCAATGTCAGGGACTATCTTGTCCACCGCAAAAATTGTCAGGGACCAACTTGGGGGTTTACTCTAAAATTTGATGACTTTGTATGAAAAAGAAAAAAATATATTGTGTTCATCCTGGTATAAAGACATAAGAGAAATTTTAGAGTGTGTTTGATTTATTCATATTTTATTTTTATTGTTATGTCACAATGAAAAATAAATGTGAAAATGTCATTGATTGACTTTTTAAAACATTTTATGTAAAAAAAGTTTTAATATGATGAATAAAATTATCAACATTAAATTGTAAGTATCAATGTAAATTCTAATAAGTATCAACTTTAAACAAATGTATAGACTAAATGATTTTTCTTACTATCTAATAAATTATTTATATATATATATATATATAGAGAGAGAGAGAGACATTAACCTTGGTTTTTTTAATACATGTATAAATTTTATTTTATTTTATACATAACATGTAATGTATTGTACTTTAAGGGGCGTTTGACACATTATCGTGGAAGATTACCGATAATCTAGATTACCTTGTAGATCAATTACCTCTAATTAAATTACAGGTAATGCACCTTTTAAATTTATAATTTTCTTTGATTTTGATAGTAAATTATTGAGTGAATAATTACTTTAGTCTTTATATTTTTAATTTGATATAAAAAAATTTCAATTTTGACATTAATATAATTATTCAACAAAAATAAAAATAAAATAAAATAATTATATTATTTTGGATGAAGTACCAAAAAGGAACACGAAAGATTTTGTCGCTGACAAAATTAACCACAAAAAATATTTTTGACAAATTCACTCATGAAAGATTGTAAAAATTTGACAAAATGCATCAACCGTCATTTTAGTCAAATTCCGCTAATGCAATATATGACATGTCAAGTTAGAGATCCATAGTGGCAGCAAACAGTACATGAAGTCTTAAAACTATTAATCCCAAAAATTACCGTTGACATAATCTTGTAAAAAATCCCAAATCCCTAAATTCCAACAACCAGAGAAAGATCCCTAGAAGAGAAGAGTGAGGACATTGTGCCACTGCGGGATGAGCGCTTTTCTCCGATGGGTCTTCGAACCAGATTAGGTGGAAAAGGAGAGTGTCGAGGAATGAGGAGGCTCCATGCGGTGGACAAAGACAGAGAGAGCGTCGTGGGACCTTGGGCTAGGCGGTTGAGGTTGTCAGCTCTCTAACTGCTGCTGGAAGCTCTGCAAAGGAGGTCGCTTCCGTTGCTGGAAGGCTCGATTAAGGAAGGAAGAGGTTGTGATGATGCTTCACAATGATCGGCTTCGAGGCGGTTGTCGATCCCTAGCTCCATGGTGGTTCGGGTTATGTGATGCCCAGAAAAGGATTTAGGTGCTTTGCATTTTAACTTTCCTTGTATAAAATTGGATTTTGTAAAATAATTATTATTTCCTTTCATACTTCACAAATTTTTGTCAATTGGTTGTTGAGCTTATAATGCAATATAATGCATTATTTGGCTGATTTGAATTCTCATTTTATTAATATTTTATTGTTTCAACTTAATTTGTATCTTGACTTTAGTAATTGGATAAAAAAATAAAAAGTGGGATATGATATACACACCATACTTGATTTTGTCAATTTCTCAAAAAGTTGGCTAGTTATTGGGAAGAGTATGATAATTTTGTAATGTACCACATGTGCCTTTCCTGCGCATGTCTATTTACTTTGAAGATTTAAATATTTGGGTCATGCAGAACATAAGCATTGCAATTTTTCTTCCCGATTTTTCTCAATTATTTTTTTAGCTGTGAATCTGTGTTTTAAAAGAGAAACAATGTGAGGTATATCTGTGTATGTGTGTGTTTGTGTTTGCATTGGTGTGAGTGGTTGTGATTAGCATATGAGCTCTGCCATTAGAGAGAGAAAGAGTAAAAAGCTCTGATTTTTCTAGAGAGAGAGTCTGTGGAGGGACAGAGGTTGGTGAACGTCTAATGGTAGTAGCTAGCCACATCGGCACAGTTAAATACCACGTAAGTTTTTCTGTTGACTGATCTTATGGTTTGTGCATTTTGTCAAACTAATTATGTCTTCTAAGGGGTAATTTGTCAAAACCATCTTTAGAGGTTGATTTTGTCAGTAATAGAATTTTTCGTGTTCCTTTTTGGTACTTCACCCAATTATTCTTGCAAAAAGTGCAACATAGAAAAAACAAATATAATTGTCAAATCAAACGAATCAATATGGATTACCAGGTAATATAATTGTAGCATTACTGGTGATCTATCCACATTACCTCATAACAAACGCCCCCTAAGTGTAATATACAATTCATAGATAATTCAACATAGAAAAATGAGTAAACCCCCAAACGGGTTCATGACAATTTTAGCATCGGACAAGGTAGTCCTTGATAATCAGAAATACCCTACCTGGTCCCTGACAATGTCAAAAGTCGGACATCATAAGGTCCCTGGATGGAAAAACTTACAATGTTAATGACAATTTCATTTTTAGACACATTGGTCCCTAACAATTTTATAGTTAGAAAAATTAGTCCCTAATTATTTTTTAAATTCTTTTATCTTTTATCACATTTATTAATATATTCAACTCTAAACATTCTTAAATCAAATCTAGATGTACAATAACTAAGGGGGCGTTTGTTATGAGGTAATTTGGATAGATCACCGGTAATCTTGCAATAATTAAATTACTTGGTAATCCAGATTGATTCGTTTGGTTTGACAAAGATATTGGTAATATGGATTACCAAGTAATCCTCATTACCTCCAAAGTGGTAATGTGGATTACCCCCCATATCAGGTGGCTATGTGGATTACCACCCCTAGGTAATTCTCTAATTTATTTTATTACACAATTACCCCTATAACAAATTACACTACTATTCCTAATTTTATAATTTTCTAACAGACCGTTACAAATAGTAACTTGTCACGACTCAATCCGGATACGTGACCGGCACATGGGACACCGAGTCCCATGTCAGCCTTACCCTGCTCTTATATCGACAAAAACATAATACACAACGTCCACAACACGCATCTCATGCATAAATAAAAATATATATATATACCAAAAGGTGCATATCATGTTATTCTTATACACATCATACAACTAGTACACATCATAAAATCAATATGATTAGAAACCCACAACAATACCCAAAAGATCCTCAGTGAGTCTTACATAGACCCCAATACATACACTAGAATACGTACAACCCAAAAATCCTATTTGTAACCTTATGGAGTACAAGACCTAAACTTTCAACTATTACAAAATGCCTCTAGACCATGAGGCTCTCCATAACTAAGACCTCGAAGGTACGGACGAGTCCATCCCTTACTTTTGATTAAAAGTGTTTTACTTATGGATCCCGGGAGCCCCGCCCCTCCTCAGATCCTTATTTATGTCCCGGGAGCCCAGCCCCTCCTCGGACTTATACTTTAAGGAACCTCGGGAGCCCCGCCCCTCCTCAGGTTCTTAATCTTAGACCCCGGGAGCCCTGCCCCTCCTCAGGTCGTGTCCCCGATCTTTATTAACTTTCTAATTTTATTCTCTCCGCATAATACCTATCTCACATAAACGCATTCCTGTTCATACTCCTATCATCATCGTATCATAACACATCATTTACATACCATAACGCATCATCGTTTCGACCTCACATCATCATCGTCATATCATTAAAACAACAACATCAAATCATGATCATGTCATCATCATGTTATCCTCATGTCTTTATCATATTATTACATAATCAAAGAAATTCCCTATTTCCCACATATCCAATCTCATCAACAATCGATATATTATCATAGACATCCAAGTAGCAGGTTTGGGGTGGTGGTGAACGAATGGATTTGAATGCATAACTTAAAAGTATAGAGATTTTGAGTTAAAGTCTTAAAAATAGTATTTTAGTACTGCTGTAATCGACTACAGACCCCCTGTAATCGATTACCAACATCAAATTTCGCACTGGAAGGAAATTTTTGTAAATTTTGGCAGCCTGTAATCGATTACCAACTCGTGGTAATCGATTACAATCTGGGTCAGAGACGAAATTCTGCTGAAAATTGTTTGAAAATCATCTCCAAATCCACATTTTCACCACAACCCATCCAAATCAAACACAACCAGTATACAATATCAATCATATATCAACCAACCTCAGTCCCTATCAACTAACATAGCAAGAAATTTACAATATCAATCAAAATCAAACATAAACCACAATTAACCCATTACTCACAAAATACTCCAATGGAGTCCATGGCTCAATCCCGGAGCTAGGATGAGTTACCCGGAGCTTCTCTAGTTGAATGAGACCCTAGAGAACACATCAAAATCCTCAAATTCTCAACAAAATCAAAAACCCCCAATTTAAACCCTAAAACCCCAAAACCGCAAATAGAAAGAAATAGGCACCAATGGAGAGAAAGAAATACTCTACACTTACCCACAAACCAAGAGATGAGATTTGACACAAAGATCTTCAAGACTGGTGAAAATTTCTTAGAGAGACAGAGAGAGGTAGAGAGAAGAAGAAGAAAAAGGAAATGGTGGGGGTGATGGAGAAGAGAGAGCACGGGAGGGAGAAGAGAAAAAGGGAAGGGAAAAGGATGAAGAAAGGGAGGTGGGGCCCGCTAGGTGTCCTGTCTCCCCGGGGTGTACCGTGATCTCTTACTCATAAAACTCATACTACCTCAGGTATTACATAACTACTGTAACATAAATACTATTCTTTGCAAGAATAATATAATTATTTTATTGGATGTTTATTTTTGTTAAATAATTATATTAATGTCAAAACCAAAAATATTGATATTAAATTCAAAATATAAAGACTAAAGTAATTATACACTCAATAATTTACTATCAAATCCTATTCACTAAATATAAAATTGTTAAAATTTGACTTAATAAAAAATGTTTAGAGAGTGAAACTAAAAATTAGAGGGCATTATAGTCATATGTATATTTTAGAATGTATGTTAATAATATATGTAATATAATTATATTTTATTAATTTATTTGATAATTATTTAGAGGTCATTATAGTAATATACATACATTACCTTGTAATCTTTTTAATATACAGTTTAGGGTTTAGGATTTAGGGTTTTACCGGTAATCCACATTAACTTGTGGATTACCGGTAATATTATTTGTATATACCAAACAAGGTAATGTAGATTACCGGTAATTTAATTAGAGATAATCTATCTACAAGGTAATCTAGATTACCGGTAATCTTCCACGGTAATGTGTCAAATACCCCTTAAATGTTTAGATAAATAATCCCACCTAAATCATATACCCAAGGCAAACTTCACACTACAAGAGCAAAGACTTCGACGGGTCATAATGGGTACAGTTCCCGTAAACTGCATTCCCTCCCTTCCCTCGACTGCATTTTACATTTCTCAATGCTGATTTGACACATTCAGCAATGACAGACGGTGCAAAAAGAATACTGGGAGAACATCAACATCACTTGTCAGCCAAACTTTTACTCACTTGTTGTAGTAATAATATGGTCCTTTTAAACTCAACACTTCTTTGGACATTGGCTTATACGATGGAGTGAAGAGCGGCACTTTTGTTTTTCTCTACAAGAATTTATCCTCTTGTTAAGGTATGTCTAACTGTAATCCATTTGACCACCCAATTAATTTTTTTCTTATTTAGAATATTGAACAAAGTTAAACACTAAATTTCATTGTTATATTATACAGAAACAATGTATCCTTGTTTGAATGAAACCCGTGGAGTTGTACTAAGTGGTGTTGTTAGCTCCAGAACCTTTCTGAATGTGTTTTGAATGATAAAAAATCATTTCATATGATAAACATTTTGTTTGAAGCCTCTGAATTATATTAAATACATTCTAATATGTTCAGAAGCTGATATAGTACATGATTGCTGCAATTTACATGATCAGAAGTTGGATTAATCTTGTTAAACTAAGGAATAAGTCTAATAAAATGAATTTCATCATAACTGACATAGTTAACTAAGTTCAGAAGCTAGATAGAACACTATAATCCTCATCTCTCTAGTTCAGAAGCTAAAAGTATAAACGATTATCTCTCAGAAGTTGTTTCTCTATATCTAGCATTTTTAGCTCAAGCTCAGAAGCTGTTCTACATGGATATCTCTTAATAAGAATGCTTCAGAAGCTACATGATATATTCATTATGATCAGAAGCTAAGCCTGTGTTATTCTATCATGCTCAGAAGCTAAGTTCGCACAGAACTATTTCAGAAATTGTTTTTACACTCATATTATATTTTATTCTGAAACAAATTATTTTACAAATGGTTATACATATTTGTTTTATTCAAAACCTTTGTAAAATATATTTGAATGTTGAACCGTTCCACAAAAAGAGCTTTCGAAGAAGCAAAGATAATATATTATATTCATAGTGGAGCACGTTTCACAAAGTCGAGACATGGGACACTGCATTAAGCACTAAGCACATTTATTCTTAATATTCTAACATCCATTGGCTCGATTCTAGCTAAAGCATTTCAGGACACCGTAGCATGGGCATTATCTCGAACATATATGAAATACAGGAATCAAAGCTTCGAGGTTGCAAATAACAAAGACTCAATGTATTAAAAATACATTTTGAATCAAAAGCATGCAACGGATACTGAAACGGCTAGAAGAAACATCCCAGGCTATAAATGTGAAGCATATACTACTGGAAAAAGCATAACACAAGCGAACAAATCAATTCTCAAGCTTCTTATTCTCTTGTAAATTAGTATACAGCTTCTTACACTTATTCTTTATTGTAAATCATTCATAAGTGTCTTAGCCTTTCTTGTAAATCTTTCTCTGGAAAGAAAAACACTTCCATGTAACCAAAGAATATATTCTTGCCTTAGCAAGTCAGTTTAGAAGTGTCATTATTTGGGTTTAGTTTCATCTAAACTCTCAAATAATCAACCTACGAGTCTCCTAGACTCAAATCATCATATTGTTTAAGGTCAAAAGTCTTTCTCAGTTGAGAAGCAAGTGAGAAGTCCAGCCTCTGAAGTGAGATTGGCAAAAGACTTTTTCAAGTGAAGAGAAGGCAGAAGTCTTGCCTCTGAGGGAGGTGAGCAAGAGAAGTCCAGCCTCTGAAGTGAGATTGGCAGAAGTCTTTCCCTAGTGAAAGAGTGAGCAAGGTGTTTGGATTGAAGAAAATATCAATCCTGGTTTGTAACTTTGATTGAAAGTTAGTGAAACTCAAACTAGTTGTTTTGAGAACTGGAGTAGGTAACGGATTGATCGAACCAGTATAAAAATACAAGTGTAAAATCTCTCTAAACCTTAAACTCTTTGAGTTATATGTTATAAATTGTTATACTAACTTTTGAGTTAATTCAAAGGATCCTAAGGGGTTCAGAAGCTACTTCAGAAGCTTCTGAAATCACTTTTCTAAGATTTAAAGGTAACCACAGCCTCTGAACCTATCTCAGAAGCTTGATTACGTTTAAAGTCTAGAATCTCATCCTCTGAAATAATTTCGCTGCCATCTAAAGATTCAACAAGCTTTTCAAAGATTGAAAAGACTATTTTGACATTTCAGAGAAAATTTTAAATAGGTAAAGAAGCACGATTCAACCCCCCCTTCTCGTGCAAAACATTACTTTCAATTGGTATCAGAGCTCGACCTTGGGGTTGAGCAACTAACATTGCTAAGGACAAAGATTCAAGGGACTGTAGGAGAATCATGGGCTCAAACAACATGTTCTTACCCGAAGGTGCATCTCTCACTAGACCACCAATGTTTGATGGACACGACTATGCCTACTAGAGAGATAGAATGGAAATGTTTGTGTCTTTCACAAGTCTTGACTTATGGGACATAATCATAAATGGGAACTATGTTCCTACAGAAGAGATTGAGCAAACGCAACCAGCAACAACAGAGAGAGAAGCCAAGAAGATTAAAACCACAAGAACCATTCCTAAGAGCAAATGGACCCAAACTCATAAAGATATGGTACAGTTGAATTTCAAAGCAAAATATCTCATAATGTGTGCACTTCCTAAATCTGAATATGATAAAATCACATCTTGTGACACTGCTCAAAAGATGTGGCAAAAACTTGCTGTACTTCATGAAGGTACAGATCAAGTTAAGGAAACTAAAGTTTCAATGCTTCTGCACAAATATGAGACCTTCAAAATGCTTCAAGGAGAAACCATTGATGAGATGACCACAAGATTCATCTACATCACAAATCAAATGAAAGCTCTGGGAAAAACATACACCAACTCTGAAATGATGAGAAAAATTCTCAGAAGCCTAACTCCTATGTGGAGACCAAAGGTGACGGCTATCCAAGAAGCTAAGGATCTGAACACCCTTAGCATAGATTCTCTCATTGGGTCTCTTAAAACTCATGAAATAGAACTCGAGCCACAAGAGCCTAGTACCTCAAAAGTTCAGAGAAACATGGCTCTAAAATCTACACACAAGAAGCAAAAGAAAGTCAAAGCTTTTGTAGCTCCTGAAGAATGTGAGTCAGAAGCTGAAGAACCAGAAGAAGACTCTGAGAGTGAAGAACTCTCCATGCTCGTTCGAAGGATCTCAAAGATCTGGATAAACAAAGGTAAAAGATTTCAAACAAAAGAGCCTTTGTAAAGAAAGATGAAAAGGGCAAAGGAAAAATAGATACTGTAATATGCTATAACTGTAATGAGAAAGGACACTACAAAAATGAATGCCCAAAAATAAAATCATCTAGCTCCAAGAAAAAGTTCTTTCCAAAGAAGAAAGCGCCATGGGTGCCACTTGGAGTGAAGATGAAGAAGAAGAAGCTTCTGAAGATGAAGACACTGAAGAAGAAGCAAACCTTTGCTTCATGGCGGATCGGGAACACTCAGAAGCTGAGGAAGAAGGCTCAGAAGCTGGAGAAGAGGTAAATGAATATGACTCTGAATTTACTTTTGAAGAACTAAGCGAACTATATCATGATCTGTTAAATGACTCAAGGAATTTACTTGCTTATTACAAAAGGAACACAAAAGAGTTAAAAAATCTGAAAAATGAAAATGAGAAGTTGAAATCTGAAAATGAGAAGCTGAAATCAAACAACGACATTTTAAAAAGGGATTTTAAAAGTCTGCGAAAAACTTGCAGCTTCTGAAGGTGTCTCTGAACCTTCAAAGAAAATGCAAAATGAGATTTCTGAACTAAAAAGGATTAACAAGCTTCTCATTGAAGATTCTAACAAATTCCTTGGAAGTTCTAAAGCACTCAACCTAATGCTAGGATCTCAAAGACCATATCTATGTAAAGAAGGATTAGGTTATGATGCTTCTGAACATGATAGTAGTTCATCTAACTCAAATCAACTAAGATGTACTATTTGTTGCAAAATTGGTCATACTTCTGAAAGATGCTTTAAATTAAAAAGAGGTAAACCTTCCACAAAAACAAAGTTTAAACAAAACTCAACCTCTGGACAATTTAAACATCATCAAAAACAGAAAGGGTCTGAGAAGACTAACCCTCAAGGACCCAAGAAAATGTGGGTACCTAAGAAAACTCAATCTGTGCATGTAGAAATGTTTGAAATCCCAACACCTTGATGAAAAATGGTACATGGACAGTGGCTGCTCCAGGCACATGACATGAGAGAAAAAGTGGTTCAGAAGCTGGAAGCCTAAGAGTGGAGGCTCTATACGCTTTGGAGATGGTGCCAATGGAAAAGTCACTGGTATTGGAGATGTTGGTAAAAATGACTCACACCAAATCTCTGATGTACTATTAGTTGATGGTTTAACTCACAATCTTTTAAGCATAAGTCAATTCTGTGATAAAGGATTGAAAGTTGAATTCTTTGCAAAATATTGCTCTGTGATTAATCTAACAACTAATGAGGTTGTCTTAGAGGGCAGAAGGCTAGGAAATACTTATGTTATTTACCTAGAAGACCTTCAAGACCAAGATGTTAAATGTCTTGCATCTATTGAAAATGACAAGTGGCTATGGCATAAGAAACTTGGTCAAGTGCACATGAGATTGCTCTTTGAACTTTCTCAGAAGCAACTTGTTAAAGGCCTTCCTGTAATCAATTACACTAAGGACTCTACATGTGACTTTTGTGAGAAAGGAAAGAAAACCAAGGCTTCTTTCCTCAACAAAAATGTGGTTTCCACCACTAAGCCACTTGAGCTTTTACATAATGATCTTTTTGGTCCAACAAAAATTGCCTCTTTAGGAGGAAAGAAATATTGCCTTGTTATTGTTGATGATTATTCTAGATTTACATGGGTTATTTTCCTAGCTACTAAGGATGAGGCATTTGAAAAATTTAAAACATTTGTAAAGCAAGCTTCTAATGAAAAAGGCACTCAAATTACCTCTATTAGATCAGATCATGGAGGAGAATTTGAAAACCATCTTTTTGAACAATTTTGTGAAAAATATGGTATTTCTCATGAGTTCTCTTCTCCTAGAACTCCCCAACAAAATGAGGTTGTAGAAAGGAAGAACAGAAGCTTACAAGAAATGGCCAGAACCATGCTCCTTGAGAGTGGTTTATCAAACGGTTTTTGGGCAGAAGCTGTGAACACATCTTGTTATATTCAAAATCGTGTCTTTCTAAGATCAATCCTCAAAAAGACACCTTATGAGCTTTGGAAAGATAGAAAACCCAACATCTCGTATTTTCATATTTTTGGATCAAAATGTTTTATACTTAACACAAAGGACAAGCTCTCTAAGTTTGATCCTAAGTCTGATGATGGAATTTTCCTAGGATACTCCTCTGTCTCTAAGGCTTACAGGGTTTACAACTTAAGATCAAAGATTGTAAAAGAAACAATTCATGTAAAATTCAAAGAAATGAAGAATGATATACATCAGAAGCTGGATATACTTTCCAAAGATATTCAGAAGCTGAATATCACAGAAAGAGACTCTAAAGGCATCCAAAAGCTGAACTCATCAGATTCTGATGGTGAATCGCCATCAAACAAGCTTCTCAACAACTCAGAACCTCACCATGTCACTCCAGAACCTGAAATACATCTCGAGGATGTTTCAGAAGCTGAAATCCAAACAAAAAGCTACAGAGGAGTGAGAGATCTTCAAGCAACCTCTCAAAATCAAATCATTGGTGAAGCTTCTGAAGGTATACGGACTCGAAGATCCCTCAGAAGCATTTCCAATATGGCTCTGGTATCTCAAATCGAGCCCAACTCTCCTCAAGAGGCTCTAGAACATGAAAGTTGGATAAAAGCCATGCAAGAGGAGCTGGAACAATTTGAAAAGAATCAAGTTTGGACACTTACAGAAAGGCCAAAATACAAAACAATTATTGGCACTAAATGGGTGTTTAGAAACAAGATAAATGAACAAGGAAATGTTGTAAGAAACAAGGCCAGGCTAGTAACACAAGGTTATAATCAACAAGAGGGAATTGATTATGATGAAACACTTGCTCCAGTAGCTAGACTTGAAGCAATAAGGATGTTACTTGCCTTTGCTGCCTTCAGAAGCATCAAACTCTATCAAATGGATGTCAAGTCAGCATTTCTTAATGGACACATACAAGAAGAAGTTTATGTCAAACAACCTCTAGGTTTTGAAAATCAACAATTCCCGAATCATGTTTTCAAACTAAGAAAAGCCTTACATGGACTCAAATAAGCTCCAAGAGCTTGGTATGAGAGACTAAGCAATTTCTTGCTTGAAAATGGATTTTCTAGAGGAAAAGTTGATACTACTCTATTTACTCTTTCAAATAACTTTGGATTTTTCATTGTACAAATTTATGTTGATGATATTATCTTTGGTGCTACTAATGAAAAACTCTGTGAAGAATTTTCCAAGCTAATGCAGGGAGAATTTGAAATGAGTATGATGGGAGAATTAAAATTCTTCCTAGGCTTACAAATTAAGCAAGAAAAGGAAGGAACATTCATTCACCAAGAAAAATATGCAAAGGAGCTTCTGAAGAAATTTCAGATGCATGAATCTAAGGCTATATCAACTCCTATGCATCCATCACAAGTTCTAGATACCGATCAAAAAAGGTGAATGTGTCTCTGAATCAACCTACAGAGGCATGATAGGTTCTCTTCTTTATCTCACTGCCTCTAGACCTGATATTCAATTAAGTGTAGGAATTTGTGCTAGATTTCAATCCAATCCAAAACATTCTCACTTAACTGCTGTAAAAAGAATTTTAAGATACTTAGTGGGTACTACTAATCTTGGTCTTTGGTATAAGAAAGGAATAGGATCTGAAGTAGTTGGCTACTGTGATGCTGATTATGCTGGAGATAGAATTGATAGAAAAAGCACAAGTGGATGTTGCTGCTTCTTTGGTGATTGTTTAATCACTTGGTCGTGTAAGAAGCAAAACACTATTGCACTATCAACTGCAGAAGCTGAATATGTCTCAGCCGCAAATTGTTGCAAAGAAATGCTATGGATTAGGAATCAACTTCAGGGCTACAACTTGAGGTACTCTAAAATTCCTATATTTGTGATAATACTAGTGCCATTAATCTTGCTAAAAACCCTATTCAGCACTCTAGATCCAAACATATTGATATTAAACATCATTTTATAAGGGATCATGTGCAAAAAGGGGACATTATAATCAAGTTTGTAAACACTGAAAACCAAATTTCAGACATTTTTACAAAACCTCTTGCTGAAGATAGATTTTGCAAACTTAAGAACCTTTTAAATATGAAAAGTTTGTGAAAACGCATGCATTCTTACATATGCATCATTCCATGAGCCAAACTATCACTCAGAAGCTATAGAAGAAACTTCAGAAGCTGCTTTGTATCATCAGAAGCATCATCAGAAGCAACCGGGGTAGCTCAGAAGCTACTCAATCATAATAAGAGACGACCTCAGAACCTTATAAAATCATATGATAGTCTCAATGCTATCTTAGAAGCTGAGATAACACTTCCAGAAGCTGTCTCCTTATGACCTCAGAGGCTACCTAAATTTGGCAAAAATCATGAGCTCAAGCTAAAGGAGGAAAAATCATTTGGAGTAGTATGAGGTATTGCTCAGAAGCTTTGGCCTCATCTCAGAAGCTTCCGACTGAAGTGAAATTTATTTACCTCAGAAGCTGGAAATGTAAAAATTATCCGTGCAAAATTTAAAGCACCTGATAATTAATTTTCATTATTTTTATTAATGAAAATTAAAGTCTCACGTTTCCCCACTAAAGGCCTCAACGGTTACTTTAACCAACGGTTACAAATTTTCACAATGGTTACTTCCTCTCTCCTCTTTCATGATACCCACTCTCTTTTTCTCTATAAAACCCTCAACAAACACAACCTTCAAACACTTTACAAATCAAACTCTCTTCTTCCTTATTCTATCATGCTCACTCTCTGTTTCTCCTCTGTTTCAACTTCCTTCTTCTTAAACACCAAACACAACCTTTCCTTCACAAATGGCTACACCCAAAGGCTTTGAAATTGATGAGATTTCAAAGATAACCACCACTGGTATGTATCTGGAGGATGAAGCAAAACAACAAAACTTTGCTTCAAACTTTGCTAAGAGAACTCTCACGCTGGGAAGAGTTCTAAATAAGAACGTTCTGAGCTAGCTCAAGGATTTGAAAGAGCTTCTGGACGCACAGGAGGGATGGACATCTTGCTTCTCTGTGCAAGATGTAATCTACCCCAATGTGGTGAAAGCTTTCTAATCACAGCTGAGGGATGACGCGGAAGGAAATCTCAGAAGCCAAATCGGCTCTGATCATATCCTTATCACTGAAAGGGATGTGTGTCGTGCTCTTCACATTTCTCAAAATGGGAAAAGGATAACCTCAGATGCTCTATGGTACGAAAAGGACTACGTGCAAGAAACGGTCGCAGTATATACACTCACCGAGAAGCACGATCTTCCTCTGAAGGCTGTCAAACCAAAGGATCTGACCTTGGTGGCGAGATTTGTGCACAATGTCATCAGAGAATGCCTACTACCAAGGATTGGAAGCGGAGATCTCTTCCAAAACATGGATCTGATGCTGTTGTACAACATCCTAACAAGGGAAAAGGTAAAACTCCCTAGGCTTATTATGGATTATATGCTGCTGAGTACAGATTCATCCAAAAGGAAGAATGCTAGTCTTCCTTATGGTGGGATTCTGTCGAGAATTCTAGATTTCGTAAAGTTTCCCCTCGAAGCCCACTTCTATATACGACCAAAGAATCAGTACTCATGGGGGACATTTAGGCAGCTCATCAACAATGTGAATAGGGAAAGAGCTGCTGAGGACCTAAAAAGGAAGGAAATAGCCCCAGCTTCTGAAAAGGTGAAGAAAAAGTCTCCAATAAAAAAATCGGAACCTAGAAGGACTAAGCCAAAAACAGCTTCTGAAGATGAAGTTGGAGATACTCCTTTGAGAAGGTCTCAGAGAGTTGCAACAAAAGGAGTTGTGATTCAAGAACCATCCACTCAGGGTGATGACTCTGAGGATGAAGAATCTGTGACAGAACCACTGGTGAGAAAGAAAAGGGCGGTTCAAGAAGAACCACTGCATAAGAAGAAAAGAAAACATATTTTTGCTTCAGAATCTATTGCTGAGATTTCACTGAAGGAGAAGGGGGATTTTGAAAGAAGAAGAGGAGCAACCTCCTCAAAAGGGTCAGAAGCTGAGAAATCAACTTCAGAAGCTGCAACAAAGAAAGCTGCAGAAGATGCTGCAAAAGCAAGGGAAATTACTCAAGAAGTAATTTTCAGTCTTGCAAGAAACTACCCTGGAGTACTTCCTAACCCTCCAACTTTTGGAAGATTCACCACCCCAACAAAAGGTACCTCTCATGTTTTTTCTCCTCAACCTTTAAATTTCTCTGCACCTATTCCTACCACACCTCTATTCTCTCATACCTCTCCACTTCCCCTTACAAAACCAATCACTCAGTCCATATCACTACCTCTTTCTTCCACTGAACTCATCCCTTACCAAACTTCACCCACTCCTTCTCATATCATTAGAAATTGACCAAACCACAGAGATCCTACACACATTCACCAACCACAACCATAGAATCTGAACCAATAATATCATCTAACACCTCATCAATTCCACCTAGCTCAGAACCTCAACCTACCACTGCTACAACCATCCTTACCTCTGTCACAACCATACCTACATCTGTTACAACCATTCCTGTTTTCACAGACTCCACCATAACAACCACTACCACAGAAACACCTAACCGACCACCCTCACCCTATCTTGTTCTTCAAATTCTTACACCTCCATCCACAGAAAACATCTTCTCAAATAATCCACCACCACCTCCACCTCAACTTGTTAATCCCATGATGCACAGGAGCTCTCAGGAACTATTTGAAGAAGTGGTCACACTTCTAAGGGAAATCTTCAGGAGAAAATTTAACCCCTAACCTTTAAGATTTTTTATGGCCCTCCTTTTTGCTGATAACAAAGGGGGAGAAGAAATGGAGAAATGGAAGCTAGAGGAATACAACTCAGGGGGAGCAATCAGTCAGAAACTATGCAGAACTAAGGGGGAGCTCAGAATCTGGAAAATCTGGCTCTGGAATCATTTTGTTTTAGCATCTATATCTGCACATTTACAGTTATGTTACTGCATTTTTTATATAATACATGCTTATGTTATACATAGTACAATATCAATTCATACCGGCATGTTTCTGAAAAATTCTTACTTGAAACATTCTCTTAAGCAAGAATATTAGCACTGATTATTGCAAGTATATGAATTTATATGAATCTTACATCTCAACCAAAATATTTATCTATAAATGATTTGTTATCATCAAAAAGGGGGAGATTGTTAGCTCCAGAACCTTTCTGAATGTGTTTTGAATGATAAAAAATCATTTCATATGATAAACATTTTGTTTGAAGCCTCTGAATTATATTAAATACATTCTAATATGTTCAGAAACTGATATAGTACATGATTGCTGCAATTTACATGATCAGAAGTTGGATTAATCTTGTTAAACTAAGGAATAAGTCTAATAAAATGAATTTCATCATAACTGACATAGTTAACTAAGTTCAGAAGCTAGATAGAACACTAGAATCCTCATTTCTCTAGTTCAGAAGCTAAAAGTATAAACGATTATCTCTCAGAAGTTGTTTCTCTGTATCTAGCGTTTTTAGCTCAAGCTCAGAAGCTGTTCTACATGGATATCTCTTAATAAGAATGCTTCAGAAGCTACATGATATATTCATTATGATCAGAAGCTAAGCCTGTGTTATTCTATCAAGCTCAGAAGCTAAGTTCGCACAGAACTATTTCAGAAACTGTTTTTATACTCATATTATATTTTATTCTGAAACAAATTATTTTATAAATGGTTATACATATTTGTTTTATTCAAAACTTTTGTAAAATATATTTGAATTGAACCGTTCCACAAAAAGAGCTTTCGAAGAAGCAAAGATAATATATTATATTCATAGTGGAGCACGTTTCACAAAGTCGAGACATGGGACAGTGCATTTAAGCACTAAGCACATTTATTCTTAATATTCTAACATCCATTGGCTCGATTCTAGCTAAAGCATTGCAGGACACCGTAGCATGGGCATTATCTCGAACATATCTGAAATACAGGAATCAAAGCTTCGAGGTTGCAAATAACAAAGACTCAATGTATTAAAAATACGTTTTGAATCAAAAGCATGCAACGGATACTCAAACGGCTAGAAGAAACATCTCAGGCTATAAATGTGAAGCATATACTACTGGAAGAAGCAGAACACAAGCGAACAAATCAATTCTCAAGCTTCTTATTCTCTTGTAAATTAGTATACAGCTTCTTACACTTATTCTTTATTGTAAATCATTCATAAGTGTCTTAGCCTTTCTTGTAAATCTTTCTCTGGAAAGAAAAACACTTCCATGTAACCAAAGAATATATTCTTGCCTTAGCAAGTCAGTTTAGAAGTGTCATTATTTGGGTTTAGTTTCATCTAAACTCTCAAATAATCAACCTACGAGTCTCTTGGACTCAAATCATCATATTGTTTAAGGTCAAAAGTCTTTCTCAGTTGAGAAGCAAGTGAGAAGTCCAGCCTCTGAAGTGAGATTGGCAAAAGACTTTTTCAAGTGAAGAGAAGGCAGAAGTCTTGCCTCTGAGGGAGGTGAGCAAGAGAAGTCCAGCCTCTGGAGGAGATTGGCAGAAGTCTTTCCCTAGTGAAAGGGTGAGCAAGGTGTTTGGATTGAAGAAAATATCAATCCTGGTTTATAACTTTGAGTGAAAGTTAGTGAAACTCAAACTAGTTGGTTTGAGAACTGGAGTAGGTAACGGATTGGCCGAACCAATATAAAAATACAAGTGTAAAATCTCTCTAAACCTTAAACTCTTTGAATTATATGTTATAAATTGTTATACTAACTTTTGAGTTAATTCAAAGGATCCTAAGGGGTTCAGAAGCTACTTCAGAAGCTTCTGAAATCACTTTTCTAAGATTTAAAGGTAACCACAGCCTCTAAACCTATCTCAGAAGCTTGATTACGTTTAAAGTCTAGAATCTCATCCTCTGAAATAATTCCGCTGCCATCTAAAGAGTCAACAAGCTTTTCAAAGCTTGAAAAAACTATCTTTACATTTCAGAGAAAATTTTAAATAGGTAAATGAAGCACGATTCAACCCCCCCTTCTCGTGCAAAACATTACTTTCAGGTGTGGCATACTGTCTTGGTGATGACGTGCTACGAGCATTTTCATCCAATGCTCCTCGTGGAGTGCGATGTTTTAGTGCAGAGATCCGCTGTGCATTAGGCAATCAGTGTATCATTTCAACTGCTTTTGATGTTAATGCTATTCCGATTTTTGACGTTAACGGTTTATGGGAACATAAAATACCTTGTCCCCATGGCCATGCACAAGCCCTGCCTGGGCCCGTTGAAATTATTGGTTCAGATATTGACGAAGATGGATCCATTTCACCACTAAAAGCAAAATAGGTCAACATCTTGTACTACCCAAAGACAATCCAATTGGTTTCTGATGTCCCCAAACTTTTTATTTTAACTGCTTTAAAGGAGATTCAGTCACTTGGCTTGGAGTTTTCTAATACTGAGGTAACATTTATCTAAATAAGATTTTATTCGTTACGAATTATAATGATTACTAACTAATAATTATTTCTTTCAGCTAGAACCTAATAACGCCATCGTGTCAGATGTCAAATGCCAACCTTTGATTGTACGCACTACCACAGGTTGTGTAGTTTCATGGTTTGAGTGGATTCATCATGCACCAATGTCTGAGCCAAACCAATCAATCCCGCTGAATGTTCATTTCCCAGAGGACTTTGGTCCAACAATTTCTATATGGAACTGCTGCGAAGTTAACCCAAATAGGATCGACACATATGCATACAATATATGTGCACAATATAGACCTAACATGCTCATCCTGACGCAAGCAAGAAGACTTGATTTGGAGAACTTCAACCTAGGTAAAACTCTCGGATATGATTCATTCATCTCATATTGTGCTCATGGAACTGCTAGGGGGATTTACATAATGTGGAACTTAGATCCCATTCACTGTGCTCGTGTGGACGCATTTCATGCTGGAATCCGCATGGTCTTGGTAATTTCTTAGTAATTCTACCATGATTCTATTATGTTGTGTTAGTCATCCCTGTCTGTGAACTTAGTTTTATGCTTAATTTCTTGTCTATTACCCGTATCCAACCTTCTGTTTAAGTGTTGAATTTCGTTCCTATGCCAATGTATGTGTTAATTTCGTGCAATGGTATTAATCTATTCACCTCTTTATTAAGGTCATAATCTTAGTTGTGTTATGTAGTTTCCATCGTAATTTCAATTTGCTTAAACTTTTAATAACTCCTTAATTAATGAAAAAAATGGAATACTATTCCCACGACACAAAATTGTTTTTATAATCACGATCGAAAATTTCAACAAATATAGTTTGTTACTAACAAATCTAGTTCTAACCAGAACAAATATAAAAAATTAATACCATGTAACTATAATCCCTAATTGCAGCTACAAATTGTTAACTAAACAGATCACTAGGACTCCTTTAATTCTCCATAACTAACTATAATTAATTCATTAAATTTTCAAAATCATCGAACCTTTCATATTTGAACACTTCCCTTAATCCTGATCTTGCATAACTTTATTTTTATTTCACAAACCTAACAATACAAAATAGCACTTCTGATTCCATGGGCTATATTTTAGTACCTATTCTTTATAAGTTATCATAATATGTTTTTATTTTTCATTTATTTTATTGTATGAAAACTATTCCCACCAATTTTTTTCATATGTCAAATGTTTTACTTTGATTACATTTTCATGTATACATACATTTTTTAAGAACACTGATCATGTATATGACATATCACACATCACATTTTTACTTAAATTATAAGAATTCTATTTTGTCTCTTACCTATTAATTATATGCTATCAAATCTATAATTTTTATTTATATTATAATAAATAATTAAGATATTGATACATAATTAATATTTATATATAGATAGGATAAAAGATTTTAGTATTCATGTAGGTAATGTTATTATATTTATCATGATAATTCATTTTATTAATCATGCCTTAAAGTTTTGTAAATGAAAAAAATTATAATTTTTTTTTACATTATCAATAAACGAAAATAATTAAAGTTATAAAAAATTTTATACATTAATATATACCTCAATTTTAGTAACTAATTTCATTTATTTAGTTAGCTTTTTATTCTTATTCATCACATCATTTATTTCAAAAGAATTTAAATATATTTTTTTGTTAATTGTTATTATATATAGAAATATATCTTAGTTATATAATCATTCAATATATAACAATTAATATGTGTTGACAATTTTCATTGCAAATATTATATATATATATAATGTTTAAATGTAGAATAATATTTAAATTTTTTTATGATAAAAAATGGTCTCTAAAAAAAGATAATGAAAACATCACATTCTCTAAAATGTTCTCTTAGGATACTTGTACGCAACAAACATGCCCCCAGTATTAAGAATTCGTGGCAAGAAGGTATTATAAATGATAAATAAAAGTAACTAACAAATATCACTAGCCGCCAAGAAGACTATGTCACGACCCAACTCGGATCGTGACTGGCACAAGGGACACCAAGTCTCAAGTCAGCCTTAACCTGTAATCCACACGACAGTCCAGCTAAACAACAATAACCACAACTACAATAACATACACACATGCATAAGATCCATACATATAATCTGGGCATAACATACCGCTATTCCATAAACCATCATAAACAATCCCTACTTCTAAATATATATATGTCATACAGATCCATAAGAAAACCTAACACATCACACACAACAACAACAAGTCTTACATAGACTTATACATCGTTCATCCTCTACCCTAGTCCGAGGAATCCTGTCTGTAACATAAGGAGCATACACTAGATAAAAACTACATAATGCCTCTAACACATGAGGCTCACCAAATCTAAGAACCCGGAGGAACGGATGAACTCGTCCCTTGATCTGCACCTTGATCTGAAAACAAGTTGTATGAATGGGTGAGTCATACGCTCAGTGAACAAACAGGTTATAAGCAGTGTATGAAACATATAACAGTACAATGCAGTTACAACATAAACCAAATACATATAAGTATCAATTCCATCGTTCTTATACAGTCTTTTTATCTTGGTAGCTTTTAACCTATGAACACCTGGAGCGCGGCCCCGACTCATGTTCATAGGCAGTATGGATGTCCCGCGAGCTATGCCCCTCATCAGACACCATACTGAGAAACCCCGCGAGCTATGCCCCTCATCAGGTTTCCCATTTACGACCCCGCGAGCTATGCCCCTCCTCAGGTCGTTTTACCATCTCTTAATTCATTCAACTTTTATCTTATTTAGCGCTGTTAGTAGCACACCTTATTCCTAATCACAGTATAAGTAATTCATCATCATCATCACAACATCTCAGTATCGAGTTTGGGGTAGTGGTGAACGAATGGATTTGGATACATAACTTAAAAGTATAAGGATTTGAAGTTAAAGTCTTAAAAATAGAGTTTTTGTACTGATGTAATCGATTACAGGTCTTTGTAATCGATTACCAGCTTCAAATTTCGTTCTGAAGAAAATTTTTACGAAAATGGGCAGTCTGTAATCGATTACAAACCCGTGGTAATCGATTACAGAGTTTTGGTAATCGATTACAGTCGATTACAGTAATCGATTACCAAATCGCTGTAATCGATTATAGCCTGGGTCAGAGACGAAATTCTGCAGAAAACTTCGCGAAAATCATCTCCAAATCCACATTTTCACCACAACCCATCCAAATCAAACACAACCAACATGCAATATCAATCATATATCAACCAATCTCAGTACCTATCAACTATCATAACAAGAAATTCACAGATTCAATCAAAATCATACATAAACCACAAATAACCCATTACTCACAAATTACTCCAATGAGCTCCAAGACTCCACCCGGAGAGCTAGGATGAGTACCCCGGAGCTTCCCTAGTTGGTTGAGACCCTAGAGAACACATCACAAACCTCAATCTCACAACAAAATCAACAACCCCAATCTTAAGCCCTAAAACCCCAAATCCGAAAGTTAGAGAGAAAATACACCAAGAGAGAAAAGAAATACACTACACTTACCCACTATATACTAGATGAACAAAGCTAGCTTGATCTTTGATGATTAATGGGGTTTGGGTTTTGGATTTAGAGAAGAAATAAAGGGGATGAGGAAGAAGAAGAAGAGAGGAAATGAGGGGGAGAGAGAATGACGGGAATGAGGGGAAAAGGAATGAAGAAAAGAGGAAAAAGGGGTGGGGAGGTGGGGCCCACGTGGTCCTATCTCCCCGGGTGTACCGTGATCTCTTACTCAAACAAACTCAGACTACCCCAGGTATTACAATCTTCCCCCCTTAAAGAATTCGGACCCCGAATTCAAACACAGCAGGGAAAAGAGATTACCTGAAACATGAAAGAGGTGCGGATACTTATCCCACATGGCTTCCTCGGACTCCCATGTAGCTTCCGGACCTGAGTGGTTCCGCCAAACCACTTTCACTGTAGCAACTTCCTTAGATCGGAGCTTCCTCACCTGACGGTCCACAATCGCCACGGGTTCCTCCTCAAAAGCTAAGTTCTCATCCAGAGGCAACACTTGATGCTCAAGCACATGAGAGGGGTCAGATAGGTACTTCCTTAACATAGACACATGAAAGACGGGGTGTATAGCATCTAACTCAGGAGGAAGTGCCAGATGATAAGCCACGGCTCCAATCCGATCCAATATCTCAAAAGGTCCGATATAACGGGGACTCAACTTCCCTTTCTTCTCGAACCTCATAACTCCCTTCATCGGAGAAATGCGGAGAAACACATGATCTCCGACCGAAAACTCCAAATCTCGTCTCTTGTCGTTGGCATAGGCCTTCTGCCTACTCTGGGCCGCTTGCAGCCTTTCCCTGATCAACTTCACCTTCTCCATGGCATCTTGAACCAAGTCGGGTCCCAACAGAGCCGCTTCACCACTCTCAAACCACCCAATGGGGGAGCGACATCTCCTACCATACAGAGCCTCTAACAGTGTCATTCCAATACTGGACTGATAACTGTTATTATAAGAGAATTCGATCAATGGAAGGTACGGATCCCAACCATCGCCGAAATCCATCACACAAGCTCGGAGCATGTCCTCCAAAATCTGAATAGTCCTCTCTAACTACCCATCTGTCTGAGGGTGAAATTCCGTACTGAAATTAAGACGAATCCCTAAAGCTTCTTGAAAGGATCGCCAAAACCGGGAGGTAAACTGAGTACCTCGGTCCGAGATAATGGTGACAGGAATACCATGGAGTCGCACAATCACCTCCAAGAACAACTGAGCATAGCGAGGCGCTCCGTAAGTCGTCTTAATCGGAATGAAGTGGGCCGACTTGGTCAGTCGATCCACAATCACCCATATGGAGTCAAAGCCTCGGAAACTGCGGGGTAATCCCGTCACAAAATCCATGGTGATCATCTCTCATTTCCACGTGGGTATCTCCAACGGTTGCAACAACCATGCAGGTCTTTGATGTTCTGCTTTCACTTGCTAACACACCAAGCACCGGGAAACAAAGTCTGCCACATCCCGCTTCATACCTTCCCACCAAAACAACTGTTTCAAATCCTGATACATCTTCGTGCTTCCTGGATGGATGGAATACTTGGAGTTGTGAGCTTCCTCTAGAATGAGCCTCCTCAAATTACCCACATCGGGTACGCACAACCGTTGTCCACACCGTAAAACACCCTCTGAGTCTAGAGATAGCTCCACGTTCTTCCCCTCACTGACCTCTGACACTAGCTTAGCAAGCCTTGGATCATCCCGCTGAACAGATTTAATCTGGTCCACCAAAGAGGACTGAGCCCGCACATGAGCTAAGAGTACTCCAGATCTCCCTAACTCGAAGTGCATGCCCTCCGACTCCAACCTATGGATCTCCTCAACCAACGGTCTCTTCACAACAGCAATGTGGGCCAGACTACCCATAGACTTCCTGCTTAGAGCATCAGCGACCACAGAAAAGGTTTGTTCTTCTGAGTTAACTGGGTGAGAGGTGCTGCTATCCGGGAGAAATCTTTGACAAATCTCCGGTAGTAGCCCGCAAGACCCAAGAAACTGCGGATCTCTGTCACCGTTGTAGGTCTAGGCCACTTCTGAACTGCCTCTATCTTCTTCGGATCCACCATGATACCATCTTTAGACACTATATGCCCTAGAAAGGTTACTTGATCCAGCCAGAACTTGCACTTAGAGAACTTGGTATAAAGATTGTGGTCCCTCAGAGTCTGCAGCACAACTCTGAGATGATGCTCATGCTCCTCAGCACTCTTAGAGTACACCAAGATGTCATCAATGAAGACTATGACGAATCGATCCAAGAATGGTTTGAACACTCGGTTCATGAGATCCATAAAAGATGCAGGGGCATTGGTCAACCCGAAAGACATCAAAAGAAACTCGAAATGCCCATATCGAGTACGGAAAGTCGTCTTCGGAATATCTCCTTCCTTAATCCTCAACTGATGGTAACCCGATCTCAGATCAATCTTAGAAAAACAGCAAGCACCCTGAAGTTGATCAAACAAGTCATCAATCCTCGGAAGAGGGTACTTGTTTCGGACCGTCATTTTGTTGAGTTGTCGGTAATCCACGCAAAGCCTCATGGATCCATCCTTCTTCTTGACAAAAAGAACCGGAGCACCCCAAGGTGATGTGCTCGGTCGGATGAACCCTTTGTCTAAAAGATCTTTCAGCTGATCCTTCAACTCGCTTAACTCCTTCGGAGCCATACGATAGGGAGGAATGGAAACTGGTTGAGCATCAGGGGCTAGATCAATCCCGAACTCTATCTCCCGATCTGGTGCCATACCCGGTAACTCCTCCGGAAACACATCTAGGTACTCACATACCACTGGAACTTGACCAACATCTACAACACTAGCCTCCATGTTCGTCACTGACGCCAGAAAACCTTGACACCCGTGGTCCATCAACTTCATAGCACTCATAGCCGAGATCAAAGAAGCAGGGGTCATACAATGATCCCCTTGGAACTCGAAGGTTGAACCATCGGGGAGGACAAACTTCACCAACTTGGCATAGCAATCCACCGAGGCATGACAGGAAGCCAACCAATCCATGCCCAAGATGACATCGAAGTCCACCATATCAAGGATCACTAGGTCGGCCAAAGTGTCCATCCCGCCCACAGAAACCACACACGACTTGCACACGAGATGAACCATACGAGGTTCTCCGACCGGAGTGCTAACCCAAAAAGGATCCTCCAAAGACACCGGTTGCTCGCCAAGACGGGAAGGAAAGAATGGGGACACATAAGAATGTGTGGAGCCCGGATCAAACAACACATAAGCTTCAAAAGAACAAACTTTCGTTATACCTGCCACCACAGCATTGGATGCCTGAGCATCCTGACGGGTCAACGCAAAGACTCTAGGCTGAGCTCTTCCTCCACCTCCCTGACCACGACCTCTATTTCCTCTAGCCGGTCCTCTACCCCCACGCCCAGAAGATCCACCCGGAGACATAGCTGAGAAAGATGGAGTGGGTAGAATCGGTGCCTGAGGCCTAGAAGCTCCACTAGAAAAGCGAGGACAATCCTTGATAAAGTGGCCTGTCTGACCAGAACCATAACAGGTGCAAGGAACAGCACGACATGGTCCTTGATGATACCTTCCACGACTCTTGCAATAAGGGGCACGAGGATCTGGCCACTACGTACTAGACTGAGAAGCACTGCTAGATTGGGACCTCGTCGGCACATCTCTAGGAGTGGATCCTGATGAGTTGGAACCACCCCCAGGTACAAACCTCTGATGTTGGTAGCCTTGAGATCCACCGGAACTGGATCCTCCAGAGAACTGCCCTGTAGTCTTCTTCTTCTTGTCAAACCCTCTACTAGGTTTGTCTTCCTCTAGGGAGCCTTCAATCCCCACTGCAGTATCCATGACTTGAGAAAAAGTCTTCCTCCCAATCTCATTGTGCAAGATGGATCGCATCGGATCCCTGAGCCCCTTCACAAGCCTTCTCACTTTCCGGTCCTCCGGAGTGATCTCTTGAGGTGCATATCGGCATAATCGAGTAAACTGCGTAGCGTACTCGACTACGGACATGCCCTGTGTCTGCTTCAGCTTAAGGAACTGGTCCGCCAACAGCTCCCTTCGGCTCTCTGAAAAGAATCTTGCCCTGAAGGCGTCTGTGAACTCTTCCCATACAGGTGGTGGTCTCCTCATGTTCGCCCTCTCAATCCGCAAGGTCTCATACCAGTGGGCTGCAGTGCCCTGCAGAGTGTAGGTAACAAGGTCTACGGCCCTCACAATATGGCACTGGAGAGCGCGTAGAGCTCTCGTAGCCCTACCAAGAAACTCCTCAGGGTCTTCGTCCACGGAGTCTCCAGTAAAGGTTGGCGGATTAAGCCTAAGATACGCCTCTAGCGACACCTCTGTAGGCCCAAAAACTTGTGGTCTTCTTCTTGGCGGTTCATATTCAGGGTTAGGGGGAACTTCTTCACTTTCCTGATTCTGATTATTCTGATTCGCCATCATCTGCATCAAAGTGTTCAGAGTCTGACGAATATCCTGGATCTCCGCACCGCGGTCATAATCCGCATTGCCCCCTTGGGGTTCCACATCCTCTTGCTCAGGAGGAGGGTCCCTGTTGATACGAGGTCTACCTCGGGTGCTTCTCCTAGGAGGCATGGTCAGAACAAGATAGCTACACAAACAAACAAGCGTTCAGAAAAACAGTAGAAGAGGTGACCCTGAATAATAAGGGATCACCACACAGAAACATCAAGACAAAACCATAAGACATCCTATAAAAGCTTTCACTAGAGTCACAACCTTGTGAAAATGGGCCGGCAACCATTTACACTATTGTCACTCTATTGAAAACAGTTTGCTCCATAAGTTACAGGACTCAACCTAGGCTCTGATACCAACTTTGTCACGACCCAACTCGGATCATGACCGGCACAAGGGACACCAAGTCCCAAGTCAGCCTTAACCTGTAATCCACACGACAGTCCAGCTAAACAACAATAACCACAACTACAATAACATACACACATGCATAAGATCCATACATATAATCTGAGCATAACATACCGCTTAATCCATAAACCATCATAAACAATCCCTACTTCTAAATATATATATATGTCATACAGATCCATAAGAAAACCTAACACATCACACACAACAACAAGTCTTACATAGACTTATACATCGTTCATCCTCTACCCTAGTCCGAGGAATCCTGTCTGTAACATAAGAAGCATACACTAGATAAAAACTACATAATGCCTCTAACACATGAGGCTCACCAATCATGATCACATACAACACATAAACCAAATACATATAAGTATCAATTCCATCGTTCTTATACAGTCTCTTTATCTTGGTAGCTTATTAACCTATCAACACATGGAGCGCGGCCCCGACTCATGTTCATAGGCAGTATGGATGTCCCGCGAGCTATGCCCCTCATCAGACACCATACTGAGAAACCCCGCGAGTTATGCCTCTCATCAGGTTTCTCATTTACGACCCTGCGAGCTATGCCCCTCCTCAGGTCGTTTTACCATCTCTTAATTCATTCAACTTTTATCTTATTTAGCGTTGTTAGTAGCACACCTCATTCCTAATCACAGCATAAGTAATTCATCATCATCATCACAACATCTCAGTATCGAGTTTGGGGTAGTGGTGAACGAATGGATTTGGATACATAACTTAAAAGTATAAGGATTTGAAGTTAAAGTCTTAAAAATAGAGTTTTTGTATTGATGTAATCGATTACAGGTCTCTGTAATCGATTACAAGCTTCAAATTTCGTTTTGAAGAAATTTTTTACGAAAATGGGCAGTCTGTAATCGATTACAAACCCGTGGTAATCGATTACCAAATCGCTGTAATCGATTACAGCCTGGGTCAGAGACGAAATTCTGCAGAAAACTTCGCGAAAATCATCTTCAAATCCACATTTTCACCACAACCCATCCAAATCAAACACAACCAACATGCAATATCAATCATATATCAACCAATCTCAGTACCTATTGTAACACCCCGCTACTTAGGGGTGTCCGTGCGAAGGGCACTATCCCAGCGAACACGCTATAAGGACCTTAAAGCTAGATAAGAGAACTGAATCAACTGTATTAACTGAAATAAGTGATATAACTGTTCAACATCATAAAACCTTAACTGTTACTGTAACAGGAACATATAACTGAAAGGAATCCTGCCTCTAGTGTCTGGAGCGAAACTAATCATAAAAGAAGACTGTCTGAAACATTACAACTTAAACTAAAATAAAACTTAAACAAATAAAATGGAAGACTCCACGTCAGAAGCGGAGCTCACCGAAGATAACTGCTACGACCTCTACTGGATTAGGGGCTCCTCGTCTGCGATGGGATCGTACTCTGAAAAACATGGTTGACGAGGGATGATTCGTCGACTCAGCGAGGGGATAATGCATGGAATGCAACACTCACAACATATATATCACATACTGCATGTTATCATTCAATCAAACAATCCCGTCGAGTTATCACACTAAAGCAACCCAAGCCTACATCTGTATAGCTGTATCTGTATCTGTATCTGAATCTGTATCTGAATCTGTGAACTAACTCTCAGCACGCAACTGGAGTATAGTCCTAACTGTCCCACGAGGGGTATATCTGTCACCAAGTCGTCCGGTAACCGCGGATCGGAACATGCTTGGCGGGCTGGGCGGCTCACTCTTAATTAGCACACCATACTAAATACCGGGATCTGACCTCCGGCCATAGCGTCTGACGTATACTAATCAGGGCGGTGCGATTACTCAAGACAGTCAGCATGTAGTACAATCAACATACATCATGCATATCATAAAGCTATATATATAGTTCAGTTACATTTCTTATCTTATTTAGTCACATGTTATCATGACATATCAATACGTAAACACCCAGCAATCATCACACAGTCAACATATATAACATAACATAACTTAGAAAACTAAATTCCTATCATCACCTACTAAGTCACTACTACCTAGCATATCACTACACTTAAC
This sequence comes from Aeschynomene evenia, assembly GCA_013621005.1. Taxonomy (NCBI): domain Eukaryota; kingdom Viridiplantae; phylum Streptophyta; class Magnoliopsida; order Fabales; family Fabaceae; genus Aeschynomene; species Aeschynomene evenia. Next base: position 62,317 of record RYYW01000099.1, on the reverse strand, counting down.
CACCTAACATGTTACTAACTACTACTACAAACACATGCAATATATATAACTTATTATTATCTTGCCTAATTATCTAGTGATCATACAAATATATATGCTGTAAATGCTGAACTACATACAAGATCTCCACTCACCTGGATAACCTTGAGACTAGAAAGCACCGCTAGCTCCGGCCTCGGCTATCGGCACCATATTTGCACCTGGCGTGCAAAAGACACATCAAAACCGCTAGAAAAAGAGAAAATGAAACTTTGAACTACTGCTGCGGAACACGCCGTCGCTAGCGAGCTACTGCCTCTCGCTAGCGAAGGGCCGGTCGCTAGCGAGCTACTCTTGCTCGCTGGCGACCATCACGCAGAAAAGGACATAAAAGACTTTTCACACTCACCGTTGGGAACTTGCTCACGCAGAGACATCCCCAAGACGTCAAACTCACACTATCCTCAACAATGAAGGATGCCCAAAGCACTATTTTGAAAAAGGCGAGAGTGTGAGGTGTTAGGGAAAAGCAAACATATCGTCTCATATATATAGGGTGAGAAGGAAAGGTTGAACAAGTTGTGACCGATGTGGGACTTCGGTCCGGTCGCTTGCGACTAACATATGGTCGCTAGCGACCAGCTGCTCGCTAGCGAGAGCTGAATGCTCGCTAGCGAGCCTCATCTGACAGCAACTAGCTGACGTTTTTCTGACCATGTCCTGAGAAGAGTCCTTCCTAAGGGACATTATGATACGGGGTATCACACCTATCAACTATCATAACAAGAAATTCACAGATTCAATCAAAATCATACATAAACCACAAATAACCCATTACTCACAAATTACTCCAGTGAGCTCCAAGACTCCACCCGGAGCTAGGATGAGTCCCTCGGAGCTTCCCTAGTTGGTTGAGACCCTAGAGAACACATCACAAACCTCAATCTCACAACAAAATCAACAACCCCAATCTTAAGCCCTAAAACCCCAAATTCGAAAATTAGAGAGAAAATACACCAAGAGAGAAAAGAAATACACTACACTTACCCACAATTTACTAGATGAACAAAGCTAGCTTGATCTTTGATGATTAATGGGGTTTGGGTTTTGGATTTAGAGAAGAAAGAAAGGGGATGAGGAAGAAGAAGAAGAGAGGAAATGAGGGGAGAGAGAGTGACGGGAATGAGGGGAAAAGGAAGGAAGAAAAGAGGAAAAAGGGGTGGGGAGGTGGGGCCCACGTGGTCCTATCTCCCCGGGTGTACCGTGATCTCTTACTCAAACAAACTCAGACTACCCCAGGTATTACAGACTATGACTTGGATATTGAAAAGTTGTATTGCATACATATTCACGATTCATGACATTATTATGAATTATGATGTGATGATTGATCAATCGTCGAATTGATTCAAATTAAAACTAGGTAACTTGTAGTGTAATGGTTAACCTAGGTCATTCTCCCAAGAAATTCAATAGTTGAGGAGTGGTCATGCAAAAATGAACTAGGATTGGGGATTTTGAACATGTAATGAAACTAAATCAGAAAATTCAATGAGGAATAAATCAAATAGGTAGAACACTAGCTTAAGGAATTTGGATTGTAGAATCTATATCATTGATTCATTATCCTCTCAATGATCCTTTCAAGAATTGCAATTGAATTATAAATCTAATTTCAAATATGAAATCAAACCTAATATCTTATGAAAATCTTCATACATTTATCTTAATACACTTGAGTTAGATCTGAAATCTCAAAACCTAACTCAAGATATCAAGATTGAAGCTCTACAATTCAATTTCCTAAATCAGAAATCTCTAGATCTAGGTATTCTCTCAACTTAAAATTATTAATCAATAATTCAGAAATCTCTAGAATTATCAATCAATTGGATTCATAATTCAAGAATTAGAAAATCTTCATAATGCTTGAATCATGAAACAAGAAGAGGTGAGAAGAGAGAATTCGAATTCTTCAAAGAATAATGAAAGAAATACCTCAATCACATTGCAAATCTCAATATCTTTTTCAATCCTCCATCCTCAAGCTAGCTATGAGTTTAGTTCTCCATGATCATGGTGAACTCAGCAAGAAAAAATGGAGAAAAGAGCAAAAACAAAAATGGAGAAAAGCTAGAGAGGAATGAAAACTATCTCTAATTCTAAAAACTTGAATTGTAAAAAATGAATGTAAAGTGTTCCCTCCAAATCTGATATAGGACTTAAATAGACACAAAAGTAAGTGAAAATGTCTAAAAAGCCCATAAACTAAACAATTACAACACATAAGGCAAGGGTACAATGGACAATGCATAAAATTGTGACACTTAAGGTGACTCAGCAAAACTAAGTTTCTGCCCGAAATCTTGCAGCCAATTTATGAAGCCTCTAATGGATCGTTTTGAAAGTGTATGTGTGCACGAGAAGGGGGGGGGTTGAATCGTGCAAGTTTTAAAAATTGCTTGTTAAAACTTTTACTTAGAAAGCTGTTTTTACTCAGAAGGTATGATTAAGAGTTTGCAGCGGAAAATGCTTTCTGAGAAGATTAAGTTTCTGAGAACTTAGTCTTTCTAAGAAAGTTCCTTTCTGAGGGATTTTTAAGAAAACGACTTAAGATTTGAGTTTCTTAAAAGCTTTCTTATTTTAATCAATAAGGTTTTCAAAAGACCTCTTGATTAAAGTTGTGATAGAGTTTTTCTCAAAGATTTGGACACGTAATGAGTTAGGGAGAAAAGCTTAACACAAGGGATTTTATACTGGTTCGGTTATAACCAACCTACTCCAGTCCTCAACCTTTAGTTGAGAGTTCTTAGATATTCTTCTTAATGTGCCTTCCCAGACAACACTGCCTTTACCACGTAAAGGACTTCCACCACTTCACAACCCGAAGTGGATTTCCTTGCCTCACACTAGAGGACTTCCTTGCCTTAAACAATTAAGGACTTCCTTGCCTCACAATAGCGGACTTCCTTGCCTCACAACAGAGGACTTCCTTGCCTCACAACAAAGGACTTTCTTGCCTCACAACAGAGGACTTCCTTGCCTCACAACAGAGGACTTTCTTGCCTCACAGCAGAGGACTTCCTTGCCTCAAACACTAGAGGACTTAAAACTGCCTTCAAACAACGAAGGACTTTAGCGTTTTTCAGAAAGTTTGTTTTGATCGAAAACAACTACCAAGACTAAGTTACAAACCTAGTTTTACACTTAGTAGACTTCTAGGATTAACTTACAAATGTAAGAATTTACACCAATTCAGAACTAGAAGATTTTTGCAAAGTTAGAAAAACAATTT
>RYYW01000099.1:0-57843 GCA_013621005.1 Aeschynomene evenia | reverse complement strand
TCTCCATGAGAATCTCGCTCTGAGTCGCATTCTGAGCGATTCTGGAGGAAGGTCAGAGGCAGTGGAAGGCTGTTGAGAAGATGAGGGTTGAGATGAAGGAGGACGAGAGACTTCAGCCTCAGTACTCATCGATATATCCCTTATTTGATATTCAGGAGGTTCTTCTTCTTGTACAGCTTTTCTTCATAGCAGCAAGTTCAATCGAAGGCTGCCTTTGAGTGTCCTCAGCAACTAGAGCAAGGTCTAGATCAGAGGGTTGCCTAGCTGATGGTTGCTCCATAGCACCAGAAGTCTGAGCATCATCGGAGAGGTTGAAGGTTGAGATCTGGCTATGCATGGCTTCAGTGCTCTTCAACTTCTCAATTCGACCAAAGAAAGGCCGAAATTGCACAGAGGGTGGAGTGACTACCATCCTTCCCAGCTGAAAGCCAGAACCGATCATTGAGTCCGTTATGGAGAAGGTGGGACCTTGTTGATCAAAGGATGTAGGAGGAACCTCTGTTATATCTTGAGGAGGAACCTCTGGTTCCTTCTGAGAGTCCTTCTTAGATAGAGTTCCTTCTAGGAACTGTGGGCAACAAATGCCTCAACTGCTGCAACTCCGGCAGCCATGGTAGCGTCAACGCCCACCTCTGAGCTGAGCCCAGTGCTGGTGGTCCCTGGCACTACGTCATGTGTTGAGACATGAGTTTCCTCATGTTCCAAAGGGATCTCAGAAGAGAGGAGACCAACCTCAGAAGTTGGTTCAAGGAAGCGTTCCTCATGCTGTAGTTGTTGTTGTTGTTGCATCGGAGCAGCTTCTGGAGTCTCAGAAGGTTGATCCAGCGCCTTCTGGACGTCGAGCATCGTCTGAGCTAAGGACTCAGCATTCACAGTGGCAACTTCAGTTGTGGTTGCCTCAGAAAGTTCCACCATAGAAACCTCAGATGGCTTCTTCTGGGGCTCTTTCTTGGAGCTTCCAGCATCTGGAGTGCGATGCACAATGTGAAGCGTGCCGCATCTTCTTCCTCGGAAGAGGAATCAGCGACATTTCCTTCATGCCCCTGAATGTCTTCTCTGGTGGGGGAGACATGTCCAGATGGGGAGGAGTGATGAGAAGCTTCTGCTTCTTCTTCAACAGCAGCAGTAGTAGCAGCAGCGGTGTGGCAGCAGTAGCAGTAACTGCTACAATTTCTTTACCGTCGGCTTTGGCGGGTTCTGTTTCTTGGTGGTTTTTATCCCCACTCCTTTGTGAGTTTTTCCCTGATATTTCAAGGAATGTAGGAGTTTAGTTTTAAATTTGGTGGGTTTAAAAACCATCAACAGAATCAGAAATAGGAATTGAAGTAGAAGAAGAGTGAAGAAATGAAGGTGGAGTTTTAGAGTTAGCTTTTACCAAACGACCACGTTTCTTTTTCCCTTCTGGTTGCTCAGATGTTGTTTCTTCTGAGTTTTCAGCAGCCTCAGCAACTGTAGGTGCCTTCTGAGGAGTCTTCTGAGCTTCCTCAGAAGCCATACTCCGTGTCACCCTTGTTGGAGAAGGATGAGTCACCTTTTGCTTCTTTTTCTTCTTTTCTGGAGGATCGGAAACCTTTTCCTTTCCTTTCTCAGCCTTAGAGGGCTGGATGGGACCAGCAGTTCCCTTAGAAGGCTTTGCTTCCTCCTTCCTCTTAGGTGCCCCCGTATCTGGTACCTTTTTCTTCTTGATGTTGTTGAAGGTGACCATGGAGAACTTACTGTGGTTGAAGACGTATTCATAGTCTTCAAGTGGGAAGGAGAGATGGTTGAGGATTCTGGTCAGAAGGCTTCCGTAAGGTAGACTTGTGAGAGCCCTCTTTGGATGAGCCTGGTGCATCATGTAGTTGAGCACCATCCTTCCAAAATCTACTCTTTCCTTTTTCAGTAGGTGGTACAGCAGGCAGGCGTCCATGGTGGTAACGTTCCCCATGTCTCCAATCCGAGGGAGAAGGGTGTGTTGCACAACGGAGAAGATGATCCGAGCCTCTTGCGTGAGATGAGGCACCTTTACTCCCTTGAGTGGTAGGCTGTTGCTACCAGTCAGAAGTGTCACGACTTCTTCTTCCGAGTCATCTACCTCCTTGACCCATTCTGGGTCGTCGGCGATGACAGCGCCACCATTCAAGGTCTTGAAGACTTTGTTGATGTCAGAGGAGGAGAAGCGGATGTGTTGGTCACCAATCTTGCTCTTGACCCCTTTGTTGGTGAACCTTTCTATTTGCGAATAGAAAGCTCTTACCACATTTGGGTAGCACACGTCCTCAGAGCTCATCATGGCTGGCCATCCAGGTTGCTTGAGGAAGGTGAATTGGATTTCGTCCACCTGATTGTAGACATTGAGAGGCAATACCCTTCCCATGGCAAGATTCCGTGGAGATAAGTCTTGTGGAATAGGGATTGCATTTCCTCATTGTCATAGAGAATATCTTCGGATATCTCATTGAGATTGTTTCTCATTAAGCCCTTGATTTCTCCAGAAACGGCCATTTGAAGGAAAGGTTTTAAGTTTTGAGAAAGGATGGAGAAGAACAAGAGAGAAACAGAGAGAGAGAGAGCAGGTGATGATTGGAAAGCGAGGAGAGGTTTTGGCAGAGTTTTGGTAAGTTTTGGACGTAAAGTGCTCAAATGAAACACTGCTATAAGTATTTATAGTCATGGTTGATAACTAGCCGTTTTCTGCCACTTATCCAAAAGTTACCGTTGGTAACTTGTTTCTCGGAAGGTACCTTTCTGAGAGAGGTGGTCCTTCTGAGAAATCCTCCTTCTGAGAGATGTTTCAGAAGATCTCCTTTCTGAGAGATGAGTCTTCTGAGACCAAATTTTCTCAGATAGGGTTTTCCTGTGTTTTCCTACTTCAAGCTCAGAGGCTTAGTTCTATTTGTTCGTCTCAGAATCTAAACTAGGACTAAGGGGGGTTTCTAAGAGAGTTTTTAAATTTCAAAGCACTTAGAAACATCTTAAATTGAGAAATCCTTTCAGAACATTGAAACGATCCTCGGGTAAAGGCTTTGTAAATATATCTGAGATTTGATCCTCAGTATTTACAAATTTGAGTTCAATGTCGCCTTTTTGCACATGATCCCTAATAAAATGATTTTATATCGATGTGCTTGGATCGAGAATGCTGAATAGGATTCTTAGCTAAGTTGATAGCACTTGTATTATCACAGAGGATAGGGATTTTGGTGTACCTTAATTGATAATCGAGTAGCTGATTCTTAATCCAGAGCATCTGAGAACAGCAGTTCGCAGCAGAGACATATTCAGCTTCAGCAGTTGATAGGGCGATCGTATTTTGCTTCTTGCAAGACCAAGTGATCAAGCACTTTCCAAAGAAGCAGCAGCACCCACTTGTGCTTTTGCGATCTATCCTATCTCCAGCGTAGTCGGCATCGCAGTAACCTACAACATCAGAAGAACAAGCTTTCTCGTACCAAAGACCAAGATTAGTAGTTCCACTTAAATATCGTAAAATTCGTTTAACTGCAGTCAAGTGTGATTGCTTGGGCTTAGACTGGAATCTAGCGCAGATCCAACACTGAGTTGGATATCAGGTCTGGAGGCGGTTAAGTAGAGAAGTGAGCCAATTATCCCTCGATAGTTGCTTTCTGAGACTTTCTCACCATCTTCATCCAAGTCAATTACTTGAGAGGGATGCATGGGAGTGCTCATGGGTTTGGCCTTATCCATCATACTTCCTCAGAAGTTCCTTGGTATACTTCTCTTGATGAATGACTGTCCCTTCCGACTCTTGCTTGATTTGCAATCCTAGGAAGAATTTTAATTCTCCCATCATGCTCATCTCGAATTCACCTTGCATAAGCTTGGAGAATTCTTTGCAAAGGCATTCATTGGTTGCGCCAAATATTATGTCATCAACATAAATCTGGACAATCAAGAAGCCAGAGTCTTCTGAGAGCGTAAAAAGAGTTGTGTCCACTTTCCCTCTTGAGAATCCGTTTTTAAGCAAGAAAGAGCTCAATCTATCGTACCAAGCTCTTGGAGCTTGTTTCAAACCATAGAGAGCCTTTGTAAGCTTGAATACATGATTCGGGAATGCATCATTCACAAAACCAGGAGGTTGTTTTACATAAACTTCCTCAGAAAGGTATCCATTCAAGAAGGCGGACTTAACGTCCATCTGATAGAGTTTGAAATCTTTATGTGCAGCAAAAGCTAGCAACATTCTGATAGCTTCCAATCTTGCGACTGGGGCAAAAGTTTCATCATAATCTATCCCTTCTTGTTGGTTGTACCCTTGAGCAACCAATCTTGCCTTGTTTCTCACGACTTGACCGTTTTCATCAAGTTTGTTTCGAAACACCCATTTAGTCCCAATGACACTCTTGCCTTTGGGTTTCTGAGTCAGTTTCCAAACTTGATTTCTCTCAAATTGGTCAAGTTCATCCTGCATGGCATTTACCCAGCTAGGATCATCTAACGCCTCTTCTATGGAATCTGGTTCAAGTTCAGAGACCATAGCAAGATTTGTATAGTTCCTTCTGGTTCTCACGCCACTTTCTGGATTGCCCAAGACTTCATTATGAGAGATGTTCTTCAAGTCTCTTGAGCCTCTGATCCCTTTAGGAGTAGGGTTCTGAGAACGAGATACAGAAGGTTCTCTTTCTGAGTCATCAGAAGCTTGTCCTTCTGAGAATCTAGGTTCCATTGTATTTGGAAAAGTAGATTCTCTAGGTTCTGGAGCTTTGATGATGTTACTAGATTTTTCTTTAGATGAAGATGATTGTTCCATGGGTTGGAAGTCAGTCTCATCATCTATAAGAATTTTCCTTTTGGCTTTCTCAGAAGAGATGTTGAGTTTCTCAAATTCATCTTCTAAGTCAGCACCTTTCTGAGACAGGTCCTTACTAAGTTCTTTGAACTTAATATGGATTGTCTCTTCAAACATTTACTCCTTTTGTTATATACTCTGTAAGCTTTAGAGGCTGAGGAGTATCCTAGGAAGTATCCATCATCGGACTTAGGATCAAACTTGGAGAGTTTGTCCTTTGTGTTGAGAATAAAACAAGAAGAACCAAATATATGGAAATAAGTAATGTTTGGTATTTTATTCTTCCATAGCTCGTAAGGTGTCTTTTTAAGAATTGGTCTTAGAAAGACTCGATTCTGAATGTAGCATGAAGTATTTACTGCTTCAGCCCAGAAACCTTTTGAAAGTCCACTTTCTAAGAGCATTGTTTTTGCCATCTCTTGAAGGCTTCGGTTCTTTCTCTCAGCTACTCCATTTTGTTGAGGAGTTCTGGGAGAAGAGAACTCATGAGCAATGCCCAGATTTTCACAGAGCTTTTCAAAAGCATGATTCTCAAATTCACCACCATGATCTGATCTAATGGTATGAATGTGCGAATCCTTTTCTGTTGAAACTCTTTTCGCAAATGCTTTGAACTTCTCAAAAGTTTCTTCCTTAGAAGCTAGAAAGAAAACCCAAGTGAATCTGGAGTAATCATCCACTATGACAAGACCATAGCGTTTTCCAGAAAGGGAAGCTGTTCTGGTTGGTCCAAAGAGATCCATGTGGAGCAGTTCCAGTTGTTTCTGAGTAGAAATACCACTTTTACTGGGAAAGGAAGCCTTGGTCTGTTTCCCTTTTTCACAGAAGTCGCAGATTGCATCCTTCTGATACTTAATTCTGGGAAGGCCCTTTACAAGTTCTTTCTGAGAGAGTTCAGAAAGAAGTCTCATATGGGCATGACCAAGTTTCTTATGCCATAGCCATTTGTCTTCTTGGACAGAGACAAGGCATTCCACGTTTTGATCCTTTAGATCATCCAGATGGATAACATAGAGATGTTACCCACACGTTTTCCTTCCAGAACGATCTTGTCAGTTGTGAGATTAATCACATGACAATACTTGGCATAAAACTCAACCTTTAAGCCTTTATCACAAAATTGACTAATGCTTAATAGATTGTGAGTTAAGCCATCGACCAAAAGTACATCTGAGATTTGGTGAGAGGAGTCCTTACCAACATCTCCGATTGCAGTGACTCTCCCTTTAGCGCCATCACCGAATCGCACTGTTCCGCCTTTCTTGGGCTTGAGACTTCTGAACCAGTGCTTGCTTCCAGTCATGTGCCTTGAGCAGCCACTGTCAAGGTACCACTGCTCATCGTGGTGGTGGAGCAGCGCTTGATGATGCACCTGCAGTCACAAAGTTAACAGATTTAGGTACCCATTCTTTGTTGGGTCCTTGCTTGTTAGCTTTCTTGGACTTTTGCCTTCTTTTCTTAGAGAGGTCATGGTTTTGAGAGTCAGAGACCTTTTGTTTGCCCTTTTCAGAAGCACTTGCTTTCTGAGAAGTTTTTCCCTTCTGAGAGGGGATAGTCTTCTTAGAAGGCTTAGCTTTCTGAGTTTTCTTTTGAGCCTTCTGAGGCTTAGAGATTTTTCCTTTTTCCACATAGGACATTTTTCAGAACCATGGCCACTCTTAAAACAAGCTATGCACGTGCGAGGTGATTTAGTTAAGGATGGATCATATCATTTGGTTCGAAGATTTCTTCATAACCGAGTCCACTCTTATCCTTGTAAGGTCTTTGACCACCAAGCAAGAGTGTCATCATTTTTTCACCTTTGACCATCTTAACCAAGTCAGAAGTGAAGCTCATTTGTCTTTTGTAATTCTATCAAAGCCAGTTCGGCTTTTTCAACAGTTACAGAAGACATTGTTTCTAAAGCTTGATAGAGGTTGTGGCTTTCAAGATATCTATTTTTAAAGTCATCTCTTTCAAGCCTTAGGTTCTCTACTTCTTGAATTAGTCTAGCATTTTCAGCTTCTAAGGATTTAAAAGACTTCTTAGTTTGCTGAAATTGTTAGCTAATTCGTTTGAGTCTCTCAGAAGCTCTTCATAGAGTTCTGAGATCTCATTGTATGAGTATGAGAGAGGAGGAGTGTTTGGTACCTCTTCTGACTCAGATTCTGTTTCCAGAATATAGTCAGTACCGGCCATGAAGCAGACATTAGCTTCCTCTTCACTTTCTGACTCAGAGTCTTCCTCTTCTGAGTCACTCCATGTAGCAGCCATTGCCTTCTTCTTCTTGGAATGAACTTCTTCTTTCCCTTGTTCTGAGGACACTCCGTTCTGAAGTGGCCCTTTTCTCCACAGCCAAAACATGTGGCATCAGAAGACTTTGACTTTCCTTTTCTAGGTGTGATCTCTTTGTCTTTGCTTGGTCTTCTCTTCCAAGCTTTCTTCATTTTCCTTACTAGAAGAGAGATGTCATCTTCATCGGAATCTGAGTTTTGATCGTTTTCAGATTCAGATATTTCTTCAGCCTTTAAGGCTTTTGAAGTCTTTTTGATCTGACTTTTCAGAGCCAGAGCTTTCTGAGGTCTTGAGGATGAAGATGGTCCTCCAAGTAGTCCTTCAAGCTCAATCTCGTGAGTTTTGAGTGAGCCAAACAATACATCTAAACCCAGCTGATTTAGATCCTTTGCTTCTTGGATTGCTGTCACCTTTGGGCGCCACTTGGCAGAGAGGCTTCTGAGAATTTTCCTCACCATCTCAGCGTTGGAGTAGGTCTTTCCCAAGACCTTTAGCTGATTTATGATGTGGAGAAATCTTATTGACATGTTGTCAATAGTTTCCTCAGGTTGCATGCAGAAGGACTCGTACTTATGTACGAGCATTGATACCTTAGTTTCCTTGACTTCATCATTTCCTTCGTGCAGCATGTGTAATCTCTCCCAAATTTCTTGAGCGGTATCACACGACACAATCTTGTCGTATTCTACCTTGGGCAAGGGCGCAGAGAAGAATGTATTTAGCTTTGAAGTTGAGTTGTATCTTCTCTTTCATCTCTTGAGTCCATTCATCCTTAGGGACTCGTCTTGTATAGGTTCTGAGTGTTGGAGGTGCCGCTCCTGGCTCAGCGTCTGTTGCAACTACAGCATCCTCTGTAATTGTCTGCAGAGGCTGATAGTCTCCATTCTCGATCCTATCCCATAAGTCCAAACTGGTGTGCTTGATGAACAGCGTCATCCTGTCACGCCAGTAGTCGAAGCTGTCTCCGAAAAACATCGGAGGTCTGTTTATTGAGGCCCCATCTGATATGAATGCAGCTGGTGAGTTCATATTTCCCTTCGTGGATCTTTTTCCTTGACACTGCGAAGTGCTCAACCCCTTAAGGACCGAGCTCTGATGCCAATTGAAAGTGTATGTGTGCACGAGAAGGGGGGGTTGAATCGTGCAAGTTTTAAAAATTGCTTGTTAAACTTTTACTTAGAAAGCTGTTTTGTACTCAGAAGGTATGATTAAGAGTTTGCAGCGGAAAATGCTTTCTGAGAAGATTAAGTTTCTGAGAACTTAGTCTTTCTAAGAAGTTCCTTTCTGAGAGATTTTTAAGAAAACGACTTAAGATTTAAGTTTCTCAAAAGCTTTCTGATTTTGATCAATAAGGTTTTCAAAGACCTCTTGATTAAAGTTGTGATAGAGTTTTTCTCAAAGATTTGGACACGTAATGAGTTAGGGAGAAAAGCTTAACACAAGGATTTTATACTGGTTCGGTTATAACCAACCTACTCCAGTCCTCAACCTTTAGTTGAGAGTTCTTAATATTCTTCTTAATGTGCCTTCCCAGACAACACTGCCTTTATCACGTAAAGGACTTTCACCACTTCACAACCCGAAGTGGATTTCCTTGCCTCACACTAGAGGACTTCCTTGCCTTAAACAATTAAGGACTTCCTTGCCTCACAACAGAGGACTTCCTTGCCTCACAACAGAGGACTTCCTTGCCTCAAACACTAGAGGACTTAAACTGCCTTTAAACAACAAAGGACTTAGCGTTTTTTCAGAAAGTTTGTTTTGATCGAAAACAACTACCAAGACTAAGTTACAAACCTAGTTTTACACTTAGTAGACTTCTAGGATTAACTTACAAATGTAAGAATTTACACCATTCAGAACTAGAAGATTTTGCAAAGTTAGAAACAATTTCGTAAAATTGTCTTTCTGAGAAAGTTCTAAGTTTTCGCAAAATGATTTTCAATTCAACAGAGTTTTGGCACGTTTAATCAAGAGTTTTAGTGCAAGAGTTTTTTTCACATTGCTCTGGAATTGAACTCATATATATAGGCATCAAAGAGCCGCGAAATTAGAGCTTTCACTTTGCTTATGTGGCTGTGTCCTTTTCAGAACGGCTCCCTGCTACAGTCAGCGCAAAATGAGGAACTTTTCAGAACTGCACAGTGCGCGTGTTCCCACTTCCTTGGCTAGTTGTAGCGAGCTTTTCTGAGTCTGTTTGCACTTCCTTGAGTCCAGACATTTGGTTGCTTCTGAGTCCAACCTTCTAAGAGTTACGGACTTCTGAGGCTAACCTTCTGAGGAAGACCCTTCTGAGGACTCCTAGTCCGAGGTCTTCTGAGACCCTTCTGAGGCGACAGTGTTCTTTCCTCAGAAACATGTTTTCACCTTCTGCGCTTCTGAGATATCCTTTCTGATATCTTTGGCGCTATGCTTTTATCAATTCATCTCGAGGTTACTTGATTTTTGTCTTGGTCTTTGCTCATGGCATTGCAATAATTTATAGCTTTCTGAGACACTTAGCGCACATATTTAGCAAAACCTTAAGTAAAATTTATACTTATGGCTTATNGATATAAAAGGCTTGCACCACTTGAATGCTTCTATGCATGAAGGATAAGTCCAGAATACACGGTGAAACATTACACAACTACGATCAACCAAATTACCCACATAATAAGGTTTAGTCTGCAATGAAAATATGGTACCTAAGGAAAAGCAATATGCATTTTTGTAACATTAGCACTTCATCAAAATACCCAACAAATATCAAATATGTAACTTAAATCGCTAAACACACGCACAAAATATATTGTACCTGGCATGAACTGTTGAACACCCAACAACCACCTAGGGAGTTCATTGTATGACTGTTCCCAATCTCCATATATTTTTGCAATTGCTCTCTGTTTCGCAAGCCAAGCTCTCTTATATGATATGTTGAAATTGAATCTTGACTCCACTGCACCTTGCAAAACTCTTACTGGAACATTAGGGTCATTCTTCACCATAGGAAAAATTAAATCACATACCACTGCGTTGTCCAGCTGAGGGTGAACCTGCAAGATTTGTTCAAAGACACAAGTATGTGGTGCAGTGTACTTTCGGACCTCCCAATTGCCTCTTTTTTTCCTATAGCTCACACGTATGCTCCAATTGCATCCATCATCAAACTTTACACATCTCCCATGATATTTAATATGGTCAGATTCTCGGACTTTGTACTGAACACGCCTCTTTATACTATAATTCTTCACGGCATACACTGCTGATTCTTGTCTGGAAAAATCTGACCAACGAAAAATTTCTGTCTCCCCAGCTGAAGTCCCAGATTCTACTGAAGGTTGTGTAGAACTATGGGGGGCCTCTGCATCCAAATTCAAATTGGTGTAGTGTTCAGGGACACCACGCATCATACTTGCGGTCCTAGACTGGTGCACATGTCCACCACGTGCTTGTGACTGCACAGGCTGAGACTGTGGGAGAACATCAGGCTCTGCAGCAACCTCTTCATCACTCAGTTGTTGTAATAAAACATCCTCAGCCTGCAAATCATCATCATCATCTCCCCTAATATCGACTCCTTCATCAGCAACATAATCTATGTGTTGGAACTGAAGATTATTCTGAACTGGAGAAGGTTCAACATTCACTGGTTGTGCAATTTGAATTGCAAGATCAATGTGTCCATCCCCTATAAATATAGACATTCGATAGATAATACATAAAACAAAAAAAATAATTAATCTAATAATATTATTATTATAAATTTATCAACATTTATTAACTCCTATGCTAACCTCCTATATATACAATATGAAATAAATAAATAGAATTAAACTAAACTATTGCTACAATTAAAATTAAATTATGCTAACCACCTATATTTATTTACTACGTAATAAAATAATTTCCTAACATATTTCTATAAAACATTTCAAATTAAAATTTTATGGTAACCTCCTATACTATATATACAATATCAAATAAAAAAATAGAATTAAACTATTGCTACAATTAAAATTAAATTATGCTAACCACCTATTAATTTTCTACGTAATAAAATAATTTCCTAACATATTTCTATAAAACATTTCAAATTAAATATTTATGGTAACCTCCTATACTATATATACAATATGAAATAAAAAAAATACAATTAAACTATTGCTACAATTAAAATTAAATTATGCTAACCACCTATTAATTTTCTACGTAATAAAATAATTTCCTAACATATTTCTATAAAACATTTCAAATTAAAAATTTATGGTAACCTCCTATACTATATATACAATATTAAATAAAAAAATACAATTAAACTATTGCTACAATTAAAATTAATTTTTCCTAACCACCTATCAATTTTCTACATTATAAAATAATTTCATAACATATTTTTATACAAAAAAAAACATATCAAATTAATAAATTATACTTACCTGCTATGTCTGCGATATCATTATCATCTTCTTCATCAGAACTGATATCTCCTGCAGTAACATTTGCAGGAGCCACGGAAGGTGATGCACGTGCAGGATTTGGTACGGATCCGTGTGAGCTGATCGTGTCTTCTAACACGACAAATAGCTCTATAGCTCTAATTTCTGGAAAAATATTGTGAGAGAAAAACATCCTCCGAATATCCCTATCGTTCCGCAATTCCTGACATCCAAACTCTACCCTACCAAGACCAATTGTAACTGGCACTCGATAGAACAATTGAGTGATCTTTTTCACGTTCTCAACTCTTAATTCTTCAACTAAAAGACTCTCCAACTCAGCAAAAGTAATTGATTCATTAAGAATGAAACCAATAGTACTTGGTGATTTGAAAATTACACTACCCCAACTATTAGTTTCAATTGATCCTTGGTGATGTATGAGTGCATAGTGTGAATTTTCAGCCATGGTTCTATGTCAAATAATGGCCGGGGGATGGTCTTTTATAACCACTTTTATAACAGAAATCGTAGGAGTCCAACGATTTCACCCGAAATGAACTGAAATCGTAGGACCCCTACGATTTCAAGCCAATTCAGCCTGAAATCGTAGGGGTCCTACGATTTCAGTTCATTTCGGGTGAAATCGTTGGACTCCTACTATTTCCCCTAATAAAACTAAAAACAGGACATTCGTTGGAATTATTGTTTCTCTTTGTTTGTTTGTAGAATTAATGCATTTTAGGTATTTATTTGGGGAAAAAATCCCATATAATTTTGCAGTTGTTATATGAAAATCAATTTTCATTCATTATTTTTATTTGTTATTTATAAAATATAATCTAACTTATTTTTAGTGTTTGATTTGATATTTACTTATAATTGTTGTAACTATGCTGCATGATAAGATTTATTGAGGTTATCATATCTATCTATTTAATTTGAAGAACAATTTGAATAAGGCAATGTTTATGTAATCTTAAATTTCACTATTGAAAGTGCACAAAGTCTTGGGTAACAATATTTTTCAGCCAAAATAGCAAAAAAGTTCATTTTAACACTTTTAGCTCAAATAACATTCTTAATTATGTGTGTTTTTTTAAAAGGTCGAGAAATTTTGGCCCAAAGTTCTATTTTTCGCTGTTTTGTTTGGTACAATTTTGTATCCCTAACAAAGCTCTTGAAAGTGCCAAGGAAGGTATAAACCAACTTTTAACGAGACAAAAAATATATTTTGTATGTTCTCAATATATTTTATATGTTCCTATTATAAATCTATTTAACAATAAGTTTACTCTTCTATCTTTTTTTTATTGAGTATTGTTACTTATCTTTTTATCTTCCTTAAACTGCAAATCAATTTGTAATTACTTTTTTTTTTTAATCTTCCATTAGTCATTATCACTATTATCGTCATCAAATGACCAGAGCGACTATAACTAAAAAGTAAAAACTACTCCCTCCGTCCAATTTTAATTGACGTTGTAGAGTATTGCACACTTATTAAGAAGGTGATTAAAACACATAAATTTATATAGAAGTAAATATACAATGACAAAATTATCCTTATAATTTTTTGTGCAATAATAATTGTAAGAGATAAAAAAAAGAGAGTGTATGTATGGGTAAAACTGGAAAAAGATTATAAATATTTCCTTGAAAATCTAAAATGACAAATAATAATGAACAAATGAATTTCCTAAAAAGACAAATAAAATTGGACGGGAAAGTAATTAAAAACACATGGTATCAAATAAATAAAATCGGTTATGCTTATTGATTCAAAATGATTAATTAGTTGTTTATGATTAATTAGTCATCATCCTATGTTAGTTCTAAACAACTTAAATCAATAAATTATGTAAATACGAGTAGAAGGTAAAAAGTTATAAAAGAGAGATTTATGGGGAAAATGAAATGTCAAAAAACGTTAAATTTCTTGGGAGAAAGACATTAAAAGAATCAAAACTCAAAAGTTACAATTTAATTCCAGCGTTCATAACCGCTACAGCCTATATATATATATACACTAGTGTCTTGTCGGACACTCTGAGCCCGTCAATACGTTTTTTTAATAATTTTTTTTAATTTATGTTTTTTATTTTTTAAATTTTTTCTGATAATAATAATAATGGATAAAAAATGATAAATAATATAGAAGATGATTATTAAAGAAAATTATATTTTTTTTAAAAAAATTATATGTAAAAGAAATGAGGTAGTTAAAATGTAATTTGAATTGAGAGAGTAGTTATTCTTTTTATTTATTTAATTTATTTAAAATTTTTTATTTAATTTGAATGAAGAGAACAAAAAA
This sequence comes from Aeschynomene evenia, assembly GCA_013621005.1. Lineage (NCBI taxonomy): Eukaryota > Viridiplantae > Streptophyta > Magnoliopsida > Fabales > Fabaceae > Aeschynomene > Aeschynomene evenia. The sequence continues at coordinate 44,042 of RYYW01000099.1, read as the reverse complement.
TAACTAACTTTTATATATTAAAAAGTTACAATTTAATTCCAGTGTTCATAACTGCTACGGCCTATAACTAAATGGACAATGAAAAATCAGCCCATACAGCCAATGTACTTATTTTGGCTTTGGTTTTGACCCAAATTAAATAATCATTGAGATTGTAATGGATTGAGTAATTATGGCCCAAAATTTCATTTATTGGCTGATTGGGCTGGTTTTGTATTGTTCATTTAGCATCACCCAAAAGGAAAATATTAGAAATGGAGAAATTTTGTTAAATTTTATTCTTAAAACAATATTATATTATCATGTATTATTGATATTTAATAAATGATTGAATTATATATATATATATATATATATATATTAATTCAATTCTCTCCGCAATACCTTTCAAAATTCTAACCATATAATGTGTATCATTACTCGTAATAAAATCCACTTATACCTTATTGAATATGCACTAAAGATATGATATATCATTACTATATCTCTGCATTGAATGACCATCATAATTTTGATTCTAATCAAAAGTCTTCTGTTAGGGAAACAAATCATCACATAACAACTTCACCCGAATTAGAAATCTTGTATCACTCCAAAAAAATAAAAATGAATAAAAATTGGCTGGTTTGTAATAAATTTAAAAGATATTTGTTTGAGAGTTTAATTATAGTGTATTGATAATGTAAAATTTTTACACAGTCAAACAACTATATACATTGATTTATAAAATTATTTAATTAGTTAATGGTTAAATTAAATTTTTTATTAATATATCAATACATAATTGGATATATGTAAAAAAAATTTACATTCTAAAATTAATCTTTTTTAATTGACCTTTATAAATAGGATCTTGAAATTATTTGTTTGGTTGAATAAGATTTTGTAATAAAAAAAAAATTGGTTTACACTTGGACGATACAATAACAAAATATACTATAAGATAGATGTTTTTAGAAAATAAAATCACATCTTCTAAGAAGCTAAGAGATTATTTTATACTTTTTATAGTAATTATATTTTATTAAAAAATTACTCAAATATGTTAATAAAATATCAAGAGATCTCCTTTGAATCCTTTAAATGAAAAAAAATATATTTTCTTTAATAAAGAAGATATTTTTACATTAAAATGAAACCCAAAACAATACTATATATAATCCTCTATTGATCCTTTGTCAATTCACCCTAATTCTCACAACATGGCAATTTACCCTTACCACGTTATCCTTCTTTTGCTTGCATTCATCATATCAACCTTTTGCTTCGGTGAATCACTCAATGGTGGCTTCAGTGTAGAACTCATTCACAGAGACTCATCAAAGTCACCATTTTACAATCCCACAGAAACCCCTTTCCAAAGATTAACCAATGCCTTTCACCGCTCCATGAACCGCATTCAAAGATTCTACCCAAATTCAAAGGTCTCCCTAATGCGCCGGAGGCTGACATAGTCTCCAACCAAGGGGAGTACCTAATGATGTACTCGATCGGCACGCCGCCGGTCAAGATCCTCGGCATCGCCGACACCGGTAGCGACCTAATTTGGTCACAGTGCAAGCCTTGTGAGGCTTGTTACAACCAGACAAAACCACTGTTCGACCCTTCAAAATCCACAACTTACAAAACAATTCCTTGCACCGCAAGGCTCTGTGAATCACTAGGCCAAACCTCATGTGGCGGAGGCGAATCCTCCATTTGTGAATACAGCGTTTCATATGGTGATGGTTCATATTCAACAGGTGATTTAGCATTCGAAACGCTCACGTTAGGCTCAACAACAGGACACTCTGTTTCGTTCCCCAAGATTCCTATTGGTTGTGGCCACTCCAATGATGGAACGTTCAATTCGAACGGTTCCGGTATTGTTGGATTAGGTGGAGGAAGTGTTTCGCTCATCTCAAACATTGGCCCTTCAATTGACTTCAAATTCTCATATTGTTTAGTCCCTTTCTTCGATTCGCAAACCGATGGGAAACTGAATTTTGGACAGAATGCTCTTGTCAAAGGCTCTGGCACAGTCTCAACACCACTTGTTCAAGGCCCTGTCGACACTTTCTATTACCTTACATTGGAAGGAATCAGCGTCGGCGAAAAAAGGCTCGATTTCATGAAATATTCATCAGCTTCAACTTCATCGGTTGACGAAGGTAATATCATTATTGATTCAGGGACGACACTGACTTTTTTGCCAGAGGAATTTTACGACGAATTGGAATCAGAAGTTGCAGCACAGATAAAATTGAAACGTGTAAAGAATGAAATGCTCAATCTTTGTTATTCGGCGGCGCCGAACACTATTAATGCGCCGGTTATTACAGCTCATTTTAGTGGCGCGGACATTGAATTGTTAACTGTGAACACTTTTGTTAGTGTTTCTGAGGATGTGACTTGCTTCGCTTTCGCTTCGGCGCAGAGCAACGGCGCCATTTTTGGGAACTTGGCTCAGGCTAACTTCCTTGTTGGTTATGATTTGGAGAAGAAGGTTTTGTCATTTAAGCCTACTGATTGCTCTAAAATGTGATATTTGGTGTTATACGTACATGGTTCTGATGTAATTGCTTGTTCAGTTGAAATAACTATGTTTACGATTTTGATCTAACTTTTCTTTGCCTTGATTGATTGAGAGTACTTGTTTAACAAATTGGATTACTGATATTCTGCAGAAAAGAAAAAGTTTAACACATAACATATATTCGGCCTGTTCGGACGAGATTCAAGAAATTTTTTTTTAATTGATATTTTTAAATAAGATCAGTAAAAATAATTTAAGTTTGGATACAAAATCAATTTATATTTGGATGTAATATAAAAAGATCTTTACTTAATTGTAAATATCTTTTCTGTGTTATAAAAAAAAAAAATTTCAGAAGATAAAAACTACAGTTTTTAAAAAAAGATCTTTACTTTATTGAAAATAATCTTACTTTAACTATAAAAGAAAATGCTAAATGTACATGTCATAATATTCTTCCACTCATTTTTCACATAATTCAAATATCGGCAACATGATAATTTACCAACAAATTCATCAAAGTTGTCAACATTTAAATAGGTAAAAAATTGATAGAGAATACTATGCTATATATATATATACCAATAACACTCCCCATCTATAAAACAACATCTAAACAATTACATATATGTTAACCCAATTTCATGTACACCAATATTATAATTTTACATGACCTCTGAAAGAAACAACTCTCGATAGGTCTTTAATAATTTTGAACATGGAAGATTTGGATTTATTCCGACTTTATTTGAGCATCTCTTCAACATCACATATATGTTAACCCAATTTCATGTACACCAATATTATAATTTTTGTATATACAACGTTTTTTTTAATCACAGTTAGTTTAATTTTGATGTATTTGTAATGTTAAGAAATTTTATATTAACATCAATCAAATTAGTTCATTTACGCATGGACTAAAACTTAAACTGTGAAATATGGGGCTGGTTTAGATAAGTTCATTTTGGGAAAAAAATCATTGATATTTTTTAAATAGTTTAATTTTGATGCATAAATAATGTAAAAATCATTCAATCAAAATATTCTATTTGTATGACTTTTCAAGTAGTAAAAAAGAGAAAATACAATTATAACTAATATAGAGCACATAATTGGTTGACTATGCAAAATATTGTACAAGATGAAAATTAAATCCTTTTCAAATAAGCTTTTATTAAAAGATATAAATTATTTCACCTTCAACAATAAAATTAGGATAATGATAAGATGACATCCATATAGGATGTATGAGGTGGAAATCCATAATAATTTGGCATTAGAGGTCATTATTTTGGTATCACGATACTATTATTTGGCATCAATTATGAATGTCTATCTCATACATCTTATATAAATGTCAACCTATAATTTTTCATAAAATTAATATATATCTATGTGTGATAATAAAATATCTTAATTTGTTATATATGAGATTTTTTTTCTAGAAAGATCAAAATTATAATTAAAAAAAATCTTTTTATACTTTTACTAAAAAAACATTACTTGATCATATGAAAAGTTATAAAAAGATTTTATAATTAAATAATGGCCCATATAATAGCAATTAAAAATTGTGAAAATGCATTTTTAAGCGTTTTGCTGATAATTTTAAAAATAAATCTATGTTAGAGTTTACCGCATAATGTTGTGACATCACATCCTGAGCAATTATTGTGAAATTTCTTAATGCTTCTTGAATGATGCAATGTTGCAGAGAAGAAATTGAGAGAGAAGAAGAAGGAAAAACTGAATGATTATTATTATGAAAGTTGAGAAAATACAAAACAGAGATCTGAGCTTATATATGAGGCTAAAACTGATAAAACAGAATAACAGAACTAACTGCCTTTATCAGCCAAACCAATAAACTCAAACTCTAAACAAAATCTGCAGCAAGTAATACAAACTCCTAACTACTAACTGCAGACTAAACTACTAAGCTATATATCTAATCAACACCCCCCCTCAAGCTAGGAGTGTAAAGATTCTTTAAACCGAGCTTGGAAAAACAAGAAGAGAAAGGCCCAAGAGATAAAACTTTGGTAAGGATATCAGCAGGTTGCTCAGCTGCTGCAATGGGCAAGAGCTTGACTAGACCCTTCTGAGATTGTTCCCTAACAACATGGCAATCTACCTCTATGTGCTTGGTCCTTTCATGGAAAACCGGGTTTGCAGCTATATGTAAGGCAGACTGGTTATCACAATACAGAGGAATGGATTTGGCAAATGGCATTCCTAAGTCTTGCATCAGATAGGACATCCATTGAGCTTCTCTCACAGCTGCAGCCAAAGCCCTGTATTCATATTCTGCAGTGGAACTTGAAACAGTTGATTGCTTCTTACTCTTCCAAGATACCAAAGATTTCCCTAAATAAAAACAATATCCTGTGACAGAAATCCTTGTGTCTCCACAAGCTCCCCAGTCAGCATCTGCGAACCCTGAAGGGAGAAGATCTGAGGAAGATGAATAGAATAAACCAGTGGCTGGAGCTTTCTTTAGATACTTCAGAATCCGAACAGCAGCTTGATAATGCACAATAGTTGGACTCTCCACATACTGGCTAAGTTTTCTTACAGCAAAATAAATATCTGGCCTTGTATTAGTTAAGTAAATTAACCTTCCAATCATCCTGTGATATGCTTTGACATCCGAGAAAGGTTCTCCACTGTCTTGAGTGATCTTTATCGAATAATCTATAGGGGTTGAGGCTGGTTTGGCATTGATCATCCCAAATTCTTCAAGCAAGTCTAACACATACTTCCTTTGATGTAAGACAATTCCTTCATGATTTCTTATGACCTCAAAACCAATGAAGTATTTCAACTCACCCATGTCTTTAATACTAAAAGCATCATTTAGGGAACGTTTGACAGATGCAATCTCTTCCAAATTGTCTCCTGCCAGCAAGAGATCATCTACATATACTAGAATCACAGTAAAACTCATCTTGCTCCTTTTACTGAATAAGGAATAGTCATTCTTGGACTGAGTATATCCAAGATCTATGAGCTTATCACTCAATTTATTGTACCATTGTCTGCTAGCCTGCTTCAATCCATATAAGGACTTTAGCAGTTTTAAAACACGATCAGGTCCATCTTCCTTTAACCCATTAGGAATCTTCATGTAGACTTCCTCATCCAAATCTCCATGCAAGAATGCAGTATTTACATACAATTGATGAATGTACCACTGCTTTGCTACTGCAATAGAAAGGAGGATACAAATAGTAGCCATCTTCACCACAGGACTGAAAGTATGAAAATAATCAAAGCCAAATCGTTGTGTGTAACCCTTTGCTACAAGTCTCGCCTTATGCCTTTCAACACTTCCATCAAGATTGAATTTGATCTTGAATATCCATTTACAACCTATCGGTTTCTTTCCTGCAGGTAGATCTGTCATGATCCAAGTCTTGTTTTCTTCCAAGGCTTTCAATTCAGCAGCAATAGCATCCCTCCAACATCTTTCTTTGACAGTCCTCATCATAATTCCTGGGTTCATGCATAGAAGAGATGGATAAAGAAAAAGTTGTTTGTGCATCTGTCAATTTGGAATATGATAGGTAATTTGAAATAGGATATCTAGAGTAAAAGGACTTAGCAGGATTTTGATTCTTCTTGTTTTCTGAGCATGTAAAGGAGCACTCAAAATCATTCAGATATGAAGGAAGCCTTCTAACTCTAGATGATTTTCTAATTTGCACATCTTCTCCAAAATCCCCTGTTTGTCCTGAGCTCTGTTCTGGCTCCTCTATGGGCAAATCTGTTGATGTGTCTTCAAGAATAGAATCTTGAACATCTGTCCTTTGTTGAAGGGAGTCTGCACTTTGTTGAACATTAGTATCACTAGGGCCACTTATATCAGTAAAGGGATCAATATGAGTATAATCATGAGGCATCATATTAGGAGTGTTAGTTTCTTTTGTTGAAACAGTTTTTCTAAAGGGAAAGATATTCTCATAAAATATAACATCTCTAGAAATGAAAATCTCTCTAGTTCCCAAATCCATAAGCAAATAGCCTTTTGTCCCCCTTTTAAAACCCAAGAAAACAGATTTTCTAGCTCTCTTGGCAAGCTTGTTTCGGGCTGCAGCTAAAGTGGAAGCATAAGCCAAGCAGCCAAAAACCCTGAAATGATGCAGAACAGGTTTCTTATTATATAACATCTCAAAGGGACTTTTGTTAGATAATATATGGCTAGGTATTCTGTTAATGATGTGAATGGCATGAGCAACAGCAAGATTCCAATACCCATTTGACATATGTGAATGAAACATTAAAGATCTTGTAACCTGCAATATATGTTGATGTTTTCTTTCCACTATACCATTCTGTTGAGGGGTTTGAACACATGATCTTTGATGCTCAATGCCCTTTGAACTATAAAAATCATTGATAAGAAATTCCTTACCATTATCGGTTCTTATGCTCTTAATATGTTTACCAAATTGGGTTAATACCATTTGAACAAAGGCTTTCACCAAACCACTAGCCTCTGATTTTAATTTCATGAAGAATCCCCAAGTAAACTTGCTATAATCATCAACAACAGTTAGAAAATATCTATGTCCTGTTGTTGATGTAAAAGCTATGGGACCCTATATATCCATGTGTATAAGATCAAAACTGTCATCAGATTTGGTTAAACTATTAGGAAAACTAAGTCTCTTTTGCTTAGCATAATGACAAGAATCACAAGGATATGCATGATCAGCTTTATTGAAATGAGGTAAGTAAGAGTACAATTTCTCTACACTTTTTAACCTATAATATGGTAAGTGCCCAAGTCTACAATGCCATAGCTTTTCTGTGGAATATCCTAAACCTATCTCACTAGGAGAAACAGAATCTGTACACAATGTGTGCTTTGTGAGGTTCATAGAGTACAAGCCATCCTTCACATCAGCTGCTCCAATCTTCCTCAATGTCTGAAAGTCCTGTATCTCACAGCCAAATTTGTTAAAAACAAATTGACAATCAATGGATTCAATAAGGCAGGCAACAGACATTAAATTGAAAGTGAAGGAAGGAAGATATAAAACATTTTTCAAGCACAGTTCTTTGGAGAAAATGGCAGTTCCTGAAATTTTAGCAGTGAGGATTTGTCCATTAGGAAGTTTGATATTAATGGGTCTTATATGTTTGAAGTCATGAAAATTAGTGAGGGAGTAAGTCACATGTGCAGAAGCACCAGTGTCTATAATCCATGATTCACCTTTAGAAGTAGATATAGAAAATATGAAACGTTTACCCGATTTGGTTGAAGACACATGATTCACACACTGAATCTTCTCAGCCCCTTTTTGTTGAATGAGAGCCAAGATTGCTTCTCTTTGCTCTGGTGTGAATGAGGCTGTAGAATTTTCATTGCCCTCTTGATACATAGAGATTGTGTTGTTATCTTCACCATCTACCTGATCTGCAATCATATTATTGACAGTTCTTTGCTTCAAGTGAGGTGGCAATCCATGTTTCTTGTAGCATATATGCACAGTGTGCCCTATCTTCTTGCAATGTGAACAGAGAAGCTTCGACTTTGCTCTATCAATGCCTCCATATCCACGACCCCGGATTGCTCGACCACGGCCTCTTCCTCTGGTTGAACCAGAGGAATTTTCCGAACTCATGCTTTCATTAGAACTGAGCAGCATCTTGGAATCAGTAATGTCACAATTTTGCATTTGTCTTTCTTGCTATAATAACATGGCAAAAACATCATCTATGCTGGGAAGAGGTTTCATCAGCATTACTTGTGATCTGACAGTCGCGTATTGTTCTTCAAGACCCCTAAGGAATCTTGTAACATAAGTATCTTTCCTGTAATTCCTCACAACACCTAGACCGCATCTGCATTTTGAAGTGCAGGTACAAGTAGGAATGGGTCTAAAGTTTTCTAACTCTTCCCATATAGCTTTCAGCTTAGTAAAATATGCAGTAATGCTTAACTCTCCTTGCCTTATGGAAAACAATTCTTCTTCACGTTCTGAGATCTTGAAAACATCTCCTTGATAAAACCGTTTCTTTAAATCATTCCATAGATCTAAAGCAACATTGCTCCATAAAACACTCTGTGCAATCTCATAACTAAGAGATTGCTTTATCCAAGATACCACAAATGTATTGCATCTATCCCATGCTTCAAACAAAGGATCTTCTTTATCTGGCTTTGGCAAAGTTCCATCAATGAAAGAAACTTTGTTCTTTGATTTAAGTGCAAAATACATGGACTGTGACCAAGAATGATAATTCTGGTTATCCAAGACTTTAGAAACCAATGTGATTCATCGATTCTCTCCAGGATGTATATAGTATGGACTCATAGGATCCATCAGAGGGCTCTGATTTGCTCTCGAAGTAGCTTGCTGTAATGAGTTGATTTGTGTGACGAGTTGAGCCAAAGCTTGGATGTCAACACCCTGCAAATTCCCTTGCGTTGCTATGCTCTGATTAGGACTCATCTTTTGGTCTGAAGCATCTGTCATGATGCTTGTATGAAGAAAACTCAGCGATTCCTTATTCTTTAGTTTTAAGAAAGAAAAGAACTTTGAACGTATCAACACACATCCACGCTCACCGCACCATGTGAAATTTCTTAATGCTTCTTGAATGATGCAATGTTGCAGAGAAGAAATTGAGAGAGAAGAAGAAGGAAAAACTGAATGATTATTATTATGAAAGTTGAGAAAATACAAAACAGAGATCTGAGCTTATATATAAGGCTAAAACTGATAAAACAGAATAACAGAACTAACTGTCTTTATCAGCCAAACCAATAAACTCAAACTCTAAACAAAATCTGCAGCAAGTAATACAAACTCCTAACTACTAACTGCAGACTAAACTACTAAGCTATATATCTAATCAACAATTATTATGTACTCCTTCCATTTTAAAATATTGGTCATGTAAGGTTTTTACACGTAAATTAAGAAATTCAATAAATATTCTTAATTTATAAAAAATATATTAAAATGATTAAATTACATAAAGCATTAATTAAAAAGAAAGATGATTAGTGGTCCCTCAAAGTAATATTCAAGAAAGAAAGAGAAATGATACTAGGGGTATAATAGGTATGAAAAAGTTAAATTGACATTGTAAGTTGAAAACAATTATTATTGTGAAAAAAAATTTTCTCCCTAAAACGTCCATTATTTTGGAATTGAGGGAGTAATAAATAAATGGTGAAGTACTAAATTGGCATTAAAAGATTTAGAAAATAATTCTTGAAAGACGTTAACGACATATTTAGTCCTAAAAAAATTCATTATTTTTTATAAAATACATAAATTTTTAAAATTTTCAAACGAACATTAACGAAAATGATAATATGGACGATAACTTGTCACTATGTAATATCTAACATGTACATTAATAACATAAAACCTTAAATACATCCCGAAATCAAATCTACAGACCACATCCCACATCAAAGGATTCTAATCCCTAGGAATAACTTGTTAAAATCGTATGATTCGTAATATTACTCGTAGATCCTACAAAATTGGACATAGGGGAGCATAGAGGTGAGATCGGGATCGAATAATGGTGGTGGGATCATAAAATCATACGATTTTAAGAGTAAAATCGATATCCTAACTACCTTGTATAGACGAGAGACAATAACCATAGCTATATCTATGTAGTGACTATTATCTCCAAAATTATATAGTTGTTGGAGAAATGGACTCGAAGCAGCTGAGAGCGAAGTGGCCGTAGGATTTTTAGCCAATGTTGGTGACAGCTGTAGGTGAACAGTCGACAATTATCAGCTAGAGTTGGTGCTAGTCGAGTCGAGACAAGATCGACTGAGAAGCGCAGTTGGGAACTGTTGCGAGATTTGCGGGTACATGAAAAGTATAGAGATTTAAAAGTGAAGAGTGGACATGGAAATAGGGAGTAGCTGACCGAAGATGCTTCCCTCAAAACAAGGACGTGGGTTAGTGGCCGAGAAGTTCGCGGAAAAACACGATCAAGAACGGAACAACTATAAAAGGGATAAGGACGAACGGAAGAAGGCAACTCAGACTCAAATCAACCGATTTTATCTATTTTTCGCATTTTATTTCCGTTTTACATTCCAATAATCTTAGTAGTAGATGTATGCTAGTTTTCAAACTTCATTTGGTGTACTTAGAAGGTTGTTGAAAATCAAAATTATTCTCTTTTCCGTATTTCATTGTTCATTATTCATTTACTTGGTTTAATTTCCTACCCAAAATCCCGTCCCCCATTTGAAATATTTGAAGAACTCACAGCTAAGAATTAGATTCCCGTTCTTAGCGTAATTGTCTTAATTGAGAGATAATTAGGTTGTTGGTTACACGACAACCAATAGTGACCAAACAATCCAACAAAACTAAGAAGCAAAATAAATTAAAATCAAGAGGAAAAAAAATAGAAAAACTAGTTAATCATTTTAATTTTTTAGTTATTGCTTTTTAAAAGGCTGGTTACTTTTTCTTTATTATAGGTTAGAAATTAAACAAAAACAAAAAAAAAATCTAAAAGAGCATAACAATTAGAAGAACACAACATTGAGTAAGAAAATCAATATCAAAGTGAAAATGAAGATAAAGAGGAATAAGGTGGAAATGTTGGGAAAACATTGAATCCATAATAACCCAAGACCACTCATATTGAATCATAGAGAAGATGAAATCAAAAGCGGAAGCGTACCTGATTCCATAGAAATCGATTGATGTTTTGGGTCTCTTTAGTTCTTGATCTACAAGGTTGATTGATCTTGTTCTTGATCTTCCAAACTAGTGAGTGCTCCTTAGGGTTCTACCTCTCTGCTGATGGGATAACAGGAAAGGAGACAACACTCACAGTTTGGGGACCATAACCTCTTTATATAAACAGCATAGCCCTAGTTTCTAATTCAGCCCATCATAGAATTAGTAAATGGGCCCAAATGATATCTACACATATAAAAGGCCATACTCACTTAATAAGATGTTTATGCCGATACACTAATAATAATTTAAATTACCAGATCACTTTAATATTAGGCTAAACTTTATAATAACACATATTTATATTTACACTAAGTCCATAAAATTCTAACAATCTCCCACTTGGACATATGTGTATATATAAATACAAAACCGTAACTTTATGAGCTCTAAATTTGCTATTATGTCGAAAACATCTTTAAACAATCTCGTCCATTGTCACAACGTCCCCGAGGGGTTCCGTGACTAAAAATGGAGAAAAATGGAGTCGCCACCAATTTTAATTATGGAAAAATTGGAAAACCTTTATTTTGTGAAAAAACTGGTCTTTTTAGAGATTAGGGTTCAGGAGTCGAATTATGATTAGGGAAGGATGAGAATTTAATCTCACTGCACCCCTAATACATCCGTATAAATACGGTTACCCTAGAGCAAATTATGCAAATCTATATTTATAATTTAATAACATTTAATTTCCCCTTAAAGATAGTAAAATAAACACGTAAAAAAAACAATAAAAAAGGAACAAAACGATTTAAAAATTAATTTTGGGTTGACAGGTTGTAGCCTACGCCGACGTATCCTCTGGTGCAATGAGGAACTCAAACCCACGTCGTTCTTGTAGAAAATGCTTGTGTGTTAGATGTCTTTTAGAAAAATGTCAGGTACAAGGCGATGTGGTTCGCACGAGTACACAATTTGAAATTTCGAGGATGATTATCTCATACAACGAAATAATAAATTGCAAAAGATTTCGTAGGATTTGTTCTGATTTTAATTTGAAAGAGGATGATTTGAAATTTGTTTTAAAAGGAAATGATTTATTATTTATGAAAAGGATATTTTTAGGGTACAGGACGATGTGATTCGCACAAGTACCCTACAATCTATTATTCTGAGGATGATTATCTCATACAACGAAATAATAAATTGTAAAAAAAAGATTTTTGTAGGATTTTTATGTTAATTTGATGAAGATGATTTGAATTCTGTTTTAAAAAGGAAATAAATTATTATTTGTGAGAAAATGATATTTTTAGGGTACAGGACGATGTGATTCACACAAGTACCCTACAATCTATTATTCCGAGGATGATTATCTCATACAACGAAATAATAAATTGTAAATTGCTTTTGAGAATGAAATAATTTATTTGATGATATTAGGAAAAGATATTTTCTGGGATACAGGACGATGTTACTCGCACAAGTACCTCACAATTTATGATCCCGAGGATGATTATCTCATACAACGAAATAATAAATTGTGGACATAAGATTTTTTTTGAGAATGTTTTGATTAAAGAACAGAATAATAATAATAACAATAATTATAATAATAATAATAATAATATATAAAAAAAGAGAGAAAGATCAGTACCCCTCACCCTAATCCTTATTTGAAGAAAGAAGGGGAGGGGGTGTCACAGCCGCGGCGGCAGGACGCGGGCGGAGCGGCAGCCGCGGCTTCATCCGGCGTAGGCAGCGGGCACGGCGACAGGCGATCTCGGTGTGCGAGCGGCAGGATTCAACTGCGAGAGGAAGAGGCGCACAACCGCGGGGCGGAGCGGCTGCGATTTTCGCGGCTGCCACTGCAGCCGAATCGCGAGGCGGCGGGAGAGAGAGAGAGAGATCGAGGGTAGGCGAAGCGCCGCCACGGTGTTGCTAGGCGCCAGGTGAGGTTTGGACCAGAGGGAGGTGACTGCGGGGCTACGAGGCTCCACCGCTGCTGCTGATTCGCGCCAGTGTCGCTGTTGCCGTGGCGGAGCTTGGAGCAGGCACAAATGCTGCTGGTTGGCGGGTTGTTGCCGCTGCCCTTTGTCCCGGTTGCCGTTGATGATTCCGCGGAGGGTTGCCATGGCTGGATGGAATGGAGCTAGGTGTGTGTTGTTGCAATCGGTGGATGGTGCTTGATGATGGTGATGTTGCTAGAAGAGCTACATTGTTACTGCCAAAAACCAGTCCCCCTACGTGTTCTCACATCAATAATATATATAGCTACTAGGTTAATATAATGAAATTATGGTTGATTGATGTTTATTAATGTTGATTGGTATTTTATTGATTTTCTGATTATGATTTGATTGTGTTAATTTTATTTTGTTTGATTTGATGTGATTGTAATTTAATTTGATTGTATTTGATGAGATTGTGATCAATGATAATTGATTTTGAGTTGATTGTAATTGTTCCTAATTACACCTGATTTGCATTAAATTTGATCTAATTGCAATTTTGATATCTATTTTTTATTTTTCTATTTTTTTGTGTTTTTCTATTTTTTATAAAAAAAATCCGGACAAAATACGGTGTTTACATCCATTAACTATGTTGATATAGGACCAAGGCAACTTTCGTCATATTTTTTTCACAACTAAGTTTTCCATGATCACAAATATCATCACAATTAAATGACATAGATCAAGCATGGATGTGTAGTATGGAAATTACACGTAATGTGATCACACATGCCTATTTCCAACTGGTCCAAACTTTATTCTTTATGAGATCAAATTAAATAATCCAGAGTGATAAATAAAACCAAATACTTTATTTCTGCAGAAAATATCCATAAACTTAAGGTGTGTCTGTGAAACACATGAGCATCCAAATACATACTCCCACTGAAACGATATATCATATAAAATGATAATACACCCAAATGAGTATGGAACTCATGAAAGACCATAGGTTTGATTTCCTTAGTAAGCGGATCCGCAATTTTGGAGTTTATGTTAATATGCTCTAAAGACACCTTAATCACTCTGTATTTCCTTAAATAATATGATTATAAACAATTTGTCACAAAATAACTTAAGTGGTCTTTCAACTTTATTCAAGAATTTGCAATTATGTGACAAAATTACATAATCATATCAACTTGATGTTTCTTAATGAGCAAGAAGCTCAAATGCCTTGGTGAAAAGAGCAATGAGTGTCTGATTGACACTCTACCAGAATACTGTTCTTCCAACAAACATAGAAATATAACCAAAAGTGAATCTATAATTCTCTTGGCATATGACAAAATCGGTATCTAGATTCTTGATGATCTCTAACTTCACCCGACTTCTTGAATGTGAGCATGTGATGTTTTGTTCTTTAATGAAACCATAAGCCTTAGTTGGTTGTTAACCAATAATTTATTTTCACATTACTCAAGTATCTGCCTAACACTCAATAATGTACACAATATCCAAACGCGTACAAAATTGAACATGACTCAGACTTCCAACTTCTAGAGTATAAGAAATCTTTTGCATTTCTTTAACTTAAGCAATCATTCTTAGGGCACTCATTGAGACTAAACGTGTCTCCCTTAGCAATATGGGTATTATGTGTTCTGCAATTCTGAATGTCAAATATCACGAGTCCCTTAAAATGGTAGCTCTTTTGCGACAATTCAAAAATAGCTCGAGATAATCTCGACACATCTGAATTCCTAATGCAAAAGAGACTTCCCAAGATCTTCGTATCAAATATCTTTGATAGACTCCTTTTGATATTGTGAACCAAAACTTTATTATAATTAGCAAACAATATATTATTAACATGTAATGTCAAAATATATGTTCTCCCACTGAACTTATGAATTACAAAATCATGTCCTCATTTATCTCAGAGCCAAATGAGATAATAATTAATGGTATTTGTAATATCCTTTACTAGAATTTGGGATCCGGCATAAGCTCATTGATGATTAAACCATATTCTTTATATTCATATAATGAAACTTATGATATTAATATGCAGCATATGTCAGAGTGAAATCTTTTACAACAAGACATGTTTTATCTTTCTCCACATTACCTTTTGAACCTCCAGAATTAAATATTAATCTGTAACTAATGAGATTCATACCTTCAAGTAATGAGATAAGTACCTAAAAGTCTTTGTTCACCCCTTCACTCTTGACATCAATCCACATTCGAGAAATGAATGTACTTTTTTATGTCTTGATGAAAGTTAATTAAAACTTTATCTTTCGCCAATCCATTTCTTTCTTATATTCCTAGAGGAACATAATAACATAAATTTTTTTTTCTTTTCTCTATTGGATTACCTTAATAACATAAGTTCTTGAGTCTATTGAGTTTGTTTTTTAAGTATATTTTCCTTATCTTGTGATTGGGGAAAGCTATTAACATTCTTTTTAACCTTATCTCTCCCCTCAAACTCAATATCCTCAATGAACTAAATATCCTCAATGATGCAGTGAGATCATAATAACTTTATACCCCATATACCAAAAAATTATCCAACTAAGCAGTTGTTGACCATCTTTATGTCCAATTTTTTTTTATTTAACCGACAAAATACATCTTAATCAGACAACTCCAAATATATAAAAGCCTTAGTTCATAAGGAGTTTTGGTCACTACCTTAGTTGAAACTTTATTAAGAATATAAGCTGCAATATTTTATTCCTTAAATATATTTACAACTAAGACTTCTCATAGGAGATAAATGTGTCATAAACTTAAATGGATCATGTTTTCATATAAAACAAATAAAATAAAAGAGCTCCAAAAAAAAAATTTATTGACACCTATTCTCTTCCTGATTATTTATTTTTCTAAACAGATATTGCGACTTAAATAGCCCAAATATCATACCGAAAAGAGAAGTATAGTTTTCCTCATATGTCAAATATGACATTCGACAATTCATCCTTTATGTATCCCAATATTATTAGAAGTGATAGCCAAAAATTTATATATACACATAAATTTTGTTTCCTGCGCTATTTCTTCTAAAGTGGACTAATGATAACAACTTTATTCTTTTCTTTATATTTTGTCCTTAAAGGTGTTTGCCAAATGAGTACTTTTATTCTAGTCTTAACACACTTCTCTTCTTTTTAAGAAATAGCTTAGCTATTTTTTTTTCTTTTATCAGTTACAATAACTGACATTAATACAAATAAATTCTGTTTGAAGAGAAGTCAAAGCTAAATGCACAGACACATCATTAGATAACTCTAACTTTAATGCATTTAGTTTCAAAACAAAGTAAGACATATTCATGATGTACTCCCTTAAATTTTGTTTTCCTTAACAATTTATTGAAAACAAGTTCGATAAAATCGCACTTGTTTTACCTTATTGCTTTTGATAAAGCCCTTTAGAAAACAATAATTATCTTCACACCTAATACCTTTTTCGGACAAATTGTCCATGAATATTTATATAACTTCATGCTTCAAGATCATAAGACTTGTGCAATCATAATAGTCTCACTTCTCAAAATCCTCCATTTTTTTTAATTTTATTTCCTTATGAGAACCTTTATCCATAAGAGAAATGAGTTTATTCAAACCTTAGTGCACAATCCAGGATCAAACAACTATAATAGAAATAATAATTTATCATATTCCTATTCCTTAGTGCTAGTGTAATTCAACGCATGAGTAGACTAATAATGGCAGATAACATAAACATATATAAAAATAAAAAAATATAATTAGAACAAAACAATATACTCACAAAAATTTTATAAATTCAAATAATGGTGGGCCCATCACAAGATACCTAGCACAACATTAATATTTAGTCTTTGGACAGAAATATTAACTTGTAAGTGGTACTCTCAATGTAGTAATGAAGTATTGATAGTAATTCCTGTCAAACAAGTTCATCTTTGGACAAACATGTTGCTCACATGGAGCCTAATAACCACCACATACTCATTGTCACAATTATAAGTATAACTCAGCCAGGTATAGACCTTCCTTTGGGCCGATCAATACCCGTATGAATTCTGAATAGTAGTTAAATATTGATAATAAATCCTGTCAAACAATAAGTCCATCTTTGGATCGACTTATCATTCACATGGAACCTAACAATTATCACATATTTATCACTACAAGTGTGTGCATGTAGTTCAGCCAAATATTGATCTTCCTTTGGACTGACCAATATTCGCAATAACTAACTCCTTATAATTCAACCAGGTATAGACCTTCCTTTGGGCCGATCAAAACCCGTATGAATTCTGAATAGTAGTTGAATATTGATAATAAATCCTGTCAAACAATAAGTCCATCTTTGGATCGACTTATCATTCACATGGAACCTAACAATTATCACATATTTATCACTACAAGTGTGTGCATGTAGTTCAGCCAAATATTGATCTTCCTTTGGGCCGACCAATATTCGCAAGAATTACTTACTCCTAATTGTCCTTATGTTCCAAAATAAATCAACCTAAGCAATAGAGGCTACTTTGGCAGCATATCGCTTCAATCAATCTATCATAGAACTCATACGATTGTTGCCAGAATCCTTATGTAACACTGTTATGAATTTATATTCATTACTCAAGTAAGCAGGAAATTCGCCACCGAATGTATTGACCTTCCTTTGGGCTGATCAATACTTAACGAATTACATGCCAACAATTATCCTTATATTTCAAAATAGATTGACTTACACAACAGAGGCTACTTTGGCAGCATATTGTTTAGCCAATTTACTCCAAAATCCAAAATTAGTTACAAATTCTAATGCAACAATCATCATAGTTACTCTATCACGTGTTCCCAAAGTCCTTATAAGTACTATATCAAAATAAAGTACCTCAAATATTTTTAAAAAAAATGGAATCACACATGTTAGAGTTAAACCCTTATTGACATCTCGAGAGACATGAAAACTAACATGTCAAAACAAATGAGAGATTAACATAATGTCAAGCCAAATAGGAGAGCACACATCCTAATACTTAACAATGACAGTAACTCAATTCCAAATTCATACACAATATATTATAAATCCCAAAGCAATAATTATATAAACCGTATAATAAAAAAAAACATTTGATCGATTATATATAATAAGCACCCAAAAAAAACAATCGACGATATATATCCAATCATCTTGAACCCAAACGTATACCGCAAATAGATATTGAAGGAAACTACTTTTTCACAAAAGCAAAAAACCAAATAAAATAAAATAAAAAATAATCCAATCACACAGTGAATCATTTTACAAAAGCCATATACATGTCTTTATGAAACCACAAAACCAAATATAAGGAAATCGATCCACAATTTGCAGTGAGTATGAATCAAAATCAATTGGATATAAAGAAAGGTCATAACATATACTGATGCCATATCAACGTAACTATGATTTTGTCTCAAACTCAATATGAACAAAAAAAAAAACAAAACAATTCATGCCAAGCAATGAATTAATTGATCGAGTAAACCGCATGATCGAAGAAAAAGAAAACAAATATCAATATCATTATTTTCTCAACAATTCAATTATGAATGGCTCTGATACCACTTGTTGGGAAAACATTGAATCCATAATAACCCAAGACCACTCATATTGAATCAAAAGCGGAAGCGTACCTGATGCCATAGAATTCGATTGATGCTTTGGGTCTCTTTAGTTCTTGATCTACAAGGTTGATTGATCTTGTTCTTGATCTTCCAAACTAGTGAGTGCTCCTTAGGGTTCTACCTCTCTGCTGATGGGATAACAGGAAAGGAGGCAACACTCACAGTTTGGGGACCATAACCTCTTTATATAAACAGCATAACCCTAGTTTCTAATTCAGCCCATCATAGAATTAGTAACTGGGCCCAAATGATATCTACACATATAAAAGCCCATACTCACTTAATAAGATGTTTATGCCCATACACTAATAATAATTTAAATTTACCATATCACTTTAATATTGGGCTAAACTTTATAATAGCACATATTTATATTTACACTAAGTCCATAAAATTCTAACAGGAAATTGGTGAGTTTTTGATCAGGAGGAAGTAGGCCTGAACCTCTTCCTGCACGAGTGGCACATGATCTCCAATCAAGAGGAAGAAGAAGATGAATCGAGGTGCCGAGTGGCACGCTCCATCATCCTCTCAGCTCTCTCGACCTCTTCCCTTGCACGCGCGTGCGAACTCTGACTGCGTCATCTCCATCTCATGTCGCGTCAACTCTCTCACCTCTCCGCGTACGTCTTTGTTATGCCATATAATTGAGAATTAGTATAAATACGGGATAAGTAAATTGTAATAGGAAGTCATTTTGTGAAATTGTCATTTGGAGGTTTTCCAAGGTAGCGTTTGGTAGATGTCCTAGGATATAAAAGACAGAGACTGAGAGAGACTAATCCTGTTTGGTTTATGAGACAGAGACACAGACACAGATGGACAAAATTTTATGTCCATGGACAAAAAAGACACAAAATTTGTGTCCACTCCAAAAGTGAAGTAATGAGATGGACTGGAATGGACTAGTCCTTTTAATGAAATTTTATGACCAGTATACCCTTCATCACTTAACATAATTCTCATTATGTATATCCAATGTCATTTTTACATGTCTTTATATCATTTCCACTATTATCAAACACAATACAAAAATATTTTTTGTGTAATGTCCACTGTTATCAAACACCATATAGAGACACAGTCCCTTTGTGTCTCTGTCCATTTGTGTCTCTGTGTCTCTGTCTCCACTGTCTTAGGACAACTACCAAACGCTACCCAAGTGTTCTCTCCTATCTCTCTTGATGGAACTTGATTCCAATCTCTCTTAACCGAGAGGTCGATGGTTCAAGGTCTAACTCTAACTCTATTATGTATCAATTCTCATAACTCATACACATATCAATTAGCATAGCTTTACAGCCTTCTCCATCCCCGCCAGCCTTACTTGCTCCACCGCCTCCCACTTCAGCAGAGATAAATGAATGAATGAATGGATGAAGGAGATGAAGTAAATGTAAGATTAAGGATTTAGGGATTTAGGTGTATACATCATGTATTACACAATGTCAATTGGCAAGGAAGGTACCTGTTAGCTTCTTTCATTTGAGGATTTTGACTGTTATATTTTGTTAAAAAAAATAATAAATCTTTTCAGGGTTAATATGTTATTAATATTTTTTATGAGGCGTGTGGTTTGTGGAATGAAACATTTCTAGAAATGTGAAGATGATAATGAATAGTTAAACAATTATTTACATAAATATTGGATTTTTAATCCTATGGGAAGGGATGTTAGACCCACTATTTTCATTGTTTCATTCTCACCTTCCATATGGAAATGTTAGATTTCCATTGGAAGAGAATGTTGAACTCATGTACCTACCAATGGGTCTATAGGTTATACCACCATTATGCCATAAATTTTCAAAAATATTTCTCAAGTTTTCAAAAATGAATAAGAAATACTATTCCCGGGAATGAAATTCCATTCCACGAACCACATGCCCAGGGATCATTTTGCCCGTAAAAAGAAATTTTTTGAGGACCAATTTGATACTTCATTCTTAAATAAAAAAAATAATTAGATTTAATGATAGTTTTAAAGAAATAATTGATATCACTTATATAATCTTATATTAAAAAACAATTGATATCTTAGATAATTTCTCAGGATTAGTTTTCGTAGTTGCATTTACTTTTTATTTATTTCCTTATTTAATTAGCTGGGATGATAGTATTAATATAAATACAAATTAGTTATTTATATTTTGATCATACTGCATAAAATATGTTAGTATAATATTTTCATATAATAAGTTCTAAATTTAAAAAAAAAAAAAAATGATAGTCTACCTTACATTATAAAAACACGAGAACACTCCCGGTGAAAATCAATTTCCCCGCGTTTTCCCCTTCCGCACAGAAGCCCATTTAACATGTGTTTGACCCATTTGGTGCTTTCAAAGTCCTTCAAGAGTGTTCAATTTTACAGCTTTACACATTTTTAAAATTTAAAATTCAAACAAATGCTTACATTGTAAGCTTCTGAGTCTTATTCCCATCTCCCTTGCATTTTCTTTTTTCTTCCCCTCTCATTGTCGCTCTCACACCGCCTTTTCTCTGCTTTTCACATCCTTCCCCTCTCTTTGTTGGTCTTACTCTGCTCCCTTTTTCTCTGATTTTCACATTTTTTTTCTTTAACCCTAAACCATCATTTAGTCCATGTTCTCCAAACTGAAACACCCATTAACATTCCTATGTTTACCGTTTTCATTCTTTCATCTCTGAGTTTGAGTGAATCAACTAGAGTTAGGTTAGTGGCTATTAGAGAGAAAATGAGTGGCGGATAAGGGAAAGGAGGGAGCTTTGCTCCGCTGCACGCACCCATCGAGGGTTTTGCTACTTCGCTGCTGGTCCAAGGTGGTTGTTGCTGACTTGAACTTGGAGGATCGACTGAGGGAACGCGGCGCCTGCAACCAATCGCGCTACTGTGGAGGGAGCCGACCGAGGATGGAGGATGCTGATGATGTTGGTGAGTTGTTCTCTGCCTCTCTGTCACCCTCTATTCTTAACTTTTTGTTTTTTATATTTTTGCTTCTTTGAGGTAGCTCATGATGATGTTGAACCAGGTGAAGTGATGGCGGCTATGGTGTCGGTGCTGCGGTTGCTGCATTTGGCTCCTGTATTCTGCAACGCTTGAGGATGATGGTGATGATGTACAAGCTGGTGAACAATAATGATGTTGTTTCTATACCCCTGTTATTTTTTTTTTATGTTTTTTCCTTGAATGATTTTTTGTTTTTATGTTGGTGTTGGTGTTGAAGGTGATGAAATTGGTGGATTGATTAAGATGACAGAAAATTATGAATGATATTGGTGCTACTGCTTCTGTTGTTGATGATGATGATGTAGACAGTAAGCAATTACATCTTAGATACCTAATGACTGATTTTTCTATATCATTTGGTTTGGTTTACTGTTCTTTATTATGCTTTGTTAAGATTTCAAATGCAATTTTCATTAGGTATTATGTATCATATTTGAACAAATGCTTCATCAAATGAATTGCTATGTGTCTATTAATCTGAACATTATGTTCTGAAATGAATGGTTTATTATATTCTTTATGCCAATGGATGATTTTGGAACTGAAGTGTTAAGATGAATTGGTGATTTTTTTTTTCATATTTCATTGCATTTTTAGGCTGCATTTGTTTTGTATTGTATTTTATTGTTTAGCTCCTTAATGACTGATGTTTTTTCTTGGAGTTTTTGTGTGGTTTACTCTTCTTTGTTTACTTGGTGTCATTCTTGCTGTCCTGGGATATATTTTCTTTTCCTTGGTGCTTCTAATTTATTTATGTTATGCATGGGGGATTAATGTCAAAGATGATGGATCAAATTCTTTACATATGATTTGTCTTTTGTTGCTTTTAACTTCCCTTGCACCTGTTTTTATTTTTAGAACTAAATTATTGTCTGCATAAATAACAATATTTGTTCCTTGAGTTGAGTGGCATTTGGATTTTTCAAGAATGATTTGGGATATATGACTAACAATAGATATGCTAATTGTTTTTCTTATAAATTTACATAAACACAAAAAGCGAATCAGGAAGGCAACACCTACCAAATCTCATGGGTAAGCATCAACAGAAATATGTGGATTTATGGAGTACTATTTTAGTAGCACCATATTAATAACTGTTACGAGGCCGATTAGGAGTTGGTGGCCCAACCCAACATTAAGGCCCATGACGGCCCAATCCCGGATAAGGGAGCTTCGAGCACGCCATGCCCCCACGACCTCACGATCTCCACGACCTTGCTGCGTGCAACAGATCACGTGGCTCAGTAACCCCTTCTCCGAAGAGGGAACGGTTACCTGAAATGGTCTATAAAATAAAGGCCGGGGTGCCTGCAAGAAGGTAAGACAAACACCCTAAAACACTGATATTATTACCCTCACTGACTTGATCGTCGGAGTGTCCTTGTAGGTACCACCCCCGGCCTTTGGAGTAAGAAGGAGTCCGGAAGGAACCAGAATCGGAGAAGGGAAGGTCCATCGACAAATCTACCGAGTATGAAGCCCTCCTGGCAGATATCCACTTATCTACCGACTTCTCGGTTAAAAAACTGAGGATCTGCAGTGACTACCAGTTCGTTCCTTCGCAAATCAATGGCGGAGGATATCAGGCAAAAGAAGCGAAGATGAAAAGGTACTTAGAAAGGGTGAAGGAAGCTCTGAAAAGCCTGAACCAGTTTGAGGTCGTGCACATCCCACGCGAAAAGAACACTCGCGCCGACGTATTATCTAAACTGGCTAGTACAAAGCCGGGAGGAAGCAACAAGACCGTGATTCAGGAAACCTTAAAAGATCCCGCCATAGAGGAAAATTTGGTCGGAGCAATAACGCAGGAAGACAAGGCGTGCTGGATGACAGATATCCGGAAGTACCTAGAAGACGGTACGCAGCCAACTGACAAGGAAAAAGCAAGAAAGATAGTCAAGGAAAGCGCCTTCTATTCATTGATAGGCACCACCCTATACCGAAGAGGATTCTCTCAGCCTCTCCTGAAATGTCTTGGAAAAGAAGAAGCAGGGTATGTTCTGGAAGAAATCCACAGAGGAGTCGGAGCCAGCACCCCGGAGGTCGCACTTTAGCTATGAAAACTTTGAGAGCTGGTTACTACTGGCCGACCTTGAGCAAAGATGCCACTGAAGTCGCGAGGAAATGTGAAAAGTGCCAAAAGCATGACCGTTTTCATAATGCCCCAGCCGAAGAACTCGCTTCAGTTACAGCTCCATGGCCTTTCGACAAATGGGGGATCGACCTCCTGGGACCTTTCCCGTTAGCTCCAGCGCAAGTCAAATATTTAATCGTAGCCATCGATTATTTCACAAAATGGATCGAGGCCGAACCTCTGGCTTCCATTTCAGGAGCCCAATGCAGGAAATTTATGTGGAAAAATATATTCACCCGGTTTGGCATCACCAGTTCCGTGGTCACAGATAATGGGACACAGTTTGCAGACAAAAAATTCCAACAACTTCTGAGCAACTTCAAGGTCCACCAACATTTCACGTCGGTAGAACATTCTCAAGCAAACGGACAAGTGGAGGCTGCTAATAAGGTCATCCTCTCGGGTCTGAAGAAGAGATTGGACCAAGCCAAGGGATCATGGCCAGAGGAGCTCGGCAGCGTCCTTTGGGCCTATAGAACAACCCCTCAATCCGCTACGAAAGAAGCCCCTTTTCGCCTTGTGTATGGAGCAGATGCAGTACTACCTGTAGAAGAAGGAGAACCCAGTGCCAGGGTCATAGTTTACAGTTACTCGGGTAATGAAGAAAGCAGAAGAACCGACCTAGATCTCCTCCCAGAAGCCAGAGAAGAAGCTCATGTCAGGGAAATGGAATTAAAGAGAAGAATTGCCAGACGATACAACGCCAGAGTAATCCCAAGACGTTTTGTACCCGGAGACTTGGTGCTGAGAAGAAATGACATCGGGAAGCAGACTCCCGGGGAAGGCAAGCTAACTTAGAATTGGGAAGGCCCCTACCGAGTTGTGCAGGACCTCGGAAAGGGAGCTTACAAGTTGGCTAGATTAGATAGCTCTGAGATCCCCAGGTCGTGGAATGCCACGAACCTGAGGAAATTCTATGTCTAGTTAATTGTTGTACTCTTTCCTCACTGAAGGTTTTTCCCACTGGGTTTACTTCATAAGGTTTTAATGAGGCCTGGCTAGGGCGGAGAGGCACATATACCGCCGACCCTATTTCCAGTTTAATAAAATGCAACTCATTTTCATAATTAAAGTTCTTGGTCATCTATATCGTAAGAACGTTAGTAAACGGAAACAATGGAACCCAACGACAAAAATAACGGCAATCCATCATAAGAACGTTAATAAACGAAAATATGGAAACCGTAAATAAAATAACAGATCAATCAAAAAGGAACTCGGAAATTTATATATTCCATTTACGTTGTTACAAAAACCCCCTAGGGTATACATCGCAAAACTAAATACAAACTTAGAGAAACATCTAAGGAAAAGAAAAGGAACTCAGCCTTCAATATCAACCACCTTCCCGTCAACAACTTTCTTGAAGACACTAACAGAAGACAAATCAAGGTCGGGAGAAAGAAGTCGGACTTGGTCGAGTGTGTTTTTCATAACTTCGTCAACACTACTCTTCCAAGCCTTCAACATTTTCCTCTCAGTCTCTTTCTTGACCTCAAGGCACTCGACCATCTTCTCATGTTCATTGTGGAGGATCTGAACTTCACTCTTAAGAGCTTCTAACTCTTTCACCTCAGATCGGAGAGTCTCCAATTCAACTCCCTGAGCTCGCAATTTTTCTTCTTGAGTAGAAGCAAGAAGCTTGTCCTTCTCCACGATCTCCTCCAAAGAACGAACACGAGCTTGAAGCTCCTCAATCTTAGTCACATATTGGGCAACTCGGCGTTTGAGAACCTCAGCGTCCGAAACCACCGATTCCCAGAACCTAAGGGTGGTAGCGGATTGCAAAAGAAACCGCTCAACCGTCTGCAAGGACGGGACAACAAACCCCTTACTCAAAAGGTTGCGAACTTCTTTGTGGCACAAGGTCGTATCAATGAACTGAGGAGCCGGAAAGTCGTTCTTGAGCACACTCAGAGTAGTGAAGTCGGTACTCGGAGGCGCTTTCGAAACAGAGGCCCCCTTAGCAGCCGTCCTCTGTTTCTTAGCCGGCGGATCATTAGAAGTCGTCTGTTCCGAAGAACTGGGTCTACCGCCCAGACCGGACCCCGAGGACGCCCCCACTGGGCCAGAAGCAGCAGGAGAGGTCGGTACCTCGTTTAAGGCCTCCCCCTCTTCTCTCATCATCCTTTTCATCAGCGACAAGCTATCTTCTCCGGCCATTTCTGGACCTAAAAACAAACATACGCGAGAAAGTTAGTAACAAGACAAAAGCAAACCATTAAAATAGGGAAAGAATATACCAACCAAAAATAAAGTCCCTAGCATCAGCATAATTGGAACCAAGCAGAGTTTTTAAAGGGAGCCACTTCCGGCCAAAAAGCCCCACGAAGAAATCAACTATTTTCCTTTCAAAAGAAGACAGAGATACCCCTTGTTTCTGAGAACGAACAGGGATCTTTTGCCAGTAAAGAGGGAAACGGGGCCGACCATCCGAATGGAGAAAGAAAGGGGTACAATCTAGAGCACCTATTATTTTGAAAAATGACTCCTTAAAATCGTGGTACGAGTCCTCAAATGGGACAAATATTTTCCGACCAACCACAGACCGCAAGGAAACCTAGGTATATTTCTTATTAACCCTACCCGTTTGAACAGTGGATAGAAATAGATTTAGGAAGACGGGAAGTCGTGTTTCGACCTCATACACTCGGCAGAGTAGTTGGAATCCTTTTACAAAACCCCAACTGTTGGGATGAAGTTGGGTAGGGGCTACATTTAAAGCCCTCAGGACGGAAACTTCAAAGTCGGTAAAGGGCATAACCATAGGCAATCTACTAAAGAAAGTCGTATATACAAAAATAAAGGGGGCATCATCAGGGTAACCCCCCTCGCAAACCCGACGGTCGGAGTGAGGAACCTCCAACACATGAGCATCACTCATCTCATCAGAAGAAAAAATCTGGTGACGATCTAGAAACTCTTCCAAATACTCCGAAGTGACATCAGTTTCAACACCAGTTACCTCTTCATCAAAAACTCGAAGAAGGGATGGATCTAGATGAGGTGGGATCACTAAATCTCGAACCTTAGCTTTCACCATCTCGGAAGAAACCACGATAAAGTAACGCAAATAAAATTCCTAAGAAACCAAAAGAAAAGGAACATCTATGGAAAAATAGAAGAACTTACCTGATTTGAACAGAAAGAGGAAACAAGGAAAATTTGGAAAGAGGAAGAAGCAGCAAGAAGAAAGATGTAAAGAGTAAGGGTGAAAGCTAATATTCCGAAGGCTTTTTATAGGGAGGACTGAGACCCTCTTCATCTCCCATTACCAAGAATAATAAATGAAAGCTGCGAGGCGCAAAAATCAAGAAGCCGAACGGGTCACATCACCTGTCAGCCCTCACGAATACCTAAGCAACTCTTCATCTGCCGGACACGCGTCGCCCCCCTATAGGGCCAGCACGCGAAAAATGGAGCTAAAAATCATTAAACACGCCGCCCCAGACATGAGGAGAGGGAAAGGCGCTCCAGCTGTCTGAACAAGCGGTCACATCAGCTTTCGAAGCCCAAGCCCAAATCATGGTCTCCGAGCTGGGGGGCAACTGTTACGGGGCCAATTAGGAGTTGGTGGCCCAACCCAACATTAAGGCCCATGACGGCCCAATCCCGGATAAGGGAGCTTCGAGCACGCCATGCCCCCACGACCTCACGATCTCCACGACCTTGCTGCGTGCAACAGATCACGTGGCCCAGTAACCCTTTCTCCGAAGAGGGAACGGTTACCTGAAATGGTCTATAAAATAAAGGCCGGTGTGCCTGCAAGAAGGTACGACAAACACCCTAAAACACTGATATTATTACCCTCACTGACTTGATCGTCGGAGTGCCCTTGCAGGTACCACCCCCGGCCTTTGGAGTAAGAAGGAGTCCGGAAGGAACCAGAATCGGAGAAGGGAAGGTCTATCGACAAATCTACCATGACAATAACCTTTCCTTAGAATGATTTGGGGTTGGGGGTTTTCATTTCTGAGTGTGAGTAGGGCAATTTCTGGGTTTCATTTTTACCATTTGACTAGGTAACTATTTTTTATTTCTGGAGTTGTGATGACTATAAAAACAGCAACCATATACCAATTATAGAAACAAACAAAGTGATCTCTTTGGATGAAACTTGCAACTTTTTTCTCTTTTCAGATATCTATGAATTTTATCTTTATATTTACATATATATATGATTCTATTTAATTTAATTTGATTGCAAGTAAACACATTAATGGTGTTTGATTTTGAAACATGAGCCCGCATGTTACTGTATAATGTGAGGTTTTACTTTTTATTTTATTTCTCTTTTTTTTCTACCGATTCTATATTTTATTTTCATTTTTTTAGGGTTAGTTAATTTAATTTTTTTGGTGAGCGAGGCTTTCAATTTCATGTCACTCTCAATTTCTTCTTAATTCTTGCTTATGAAGTCCATAGTCTTAGGGATTAAGCTAAAATCTTACCATCAAAAAGGAAAGAAAGAGAAAGAAGAAAAATATGCTTTAAAAATAGAAAAAGTTTTGTAAAAAGTAAATTTAAATCAATGTTTCTGCTTAAGCAGGTTTTGAATCTAGAGAAAAAGCTGAAAGTTCAGTAAGTTGCAAGGATTTGAATGTGAAACTGCCATTTTGAAAGATAAGGTTTGTGCATTACTAGAGTCTAGAGGTTGTTAGTACACTTTAAATGTTCTACTTCTTTTGGTAAAATGATTTTAAATAATGAGCCAATGTCATGGCAGATCAAGTAACTAGAGGACAGGTACAGAGAACGAGAGCAAGGATAGAATCACTACAAACCAGTAATTCCCTATGGTAATGGAATCACTAACAGGTACATCCTTTTGAATGTTTATCATAATACAACTTGATTTGAATTAAAAGTTGTTAATTTGTGGTGCTGATCTCCAAAGCTTCCAAATTACTTGATCACTCTTTAATATAACATCACACAAACTAATGGTTGCCTTGATAAGGAATCAGGCAAGGAAAGAACCTAAGCTTCAGAAGAGTGTCAATTAGATCATGAATTTAGTAATTATTTATGTATGCTTTTATAAGTTAACCATATTGATTTGAACTATGATTTTCATGGAATTAAAATGAAATTATTTGCTTCAAATATAGAGGCTACAGTTATCTGATTTAATGTGCTGACATTGTTGTAACCTTTTGAATAATCTGTTTTCCTTATTTGGGAGGAGCTATGCTATTTTCTCAATGTTTGGTGTTTTGTATATAGTGTTATAGCTTCTAGAGAACACAACCAGCCATGATAATTGCTTGGGGACAGAATTTTAAGAACAAATATAATGACTTATTCCAGTGACTTTGTTGAGAAACCTATCCTGGCAAACCAGTTTTGTTCTTGTGGCTAACTTTGTACCTTTTGTTGTATAGAACATTAAATTTGTTTGAGAACATGATGCCCAAACTCTTTTTTATCATTCATATAGGGTGTGTTTAGAATACTAAATTTATAGAATTGAATTGATTTGTAAATCAATTCTTATGTTTAGAATTTTTAATAATGAGAAATAAAATGAATTATAATTATTGAGAAATTCTAGCCTTGTATTTTGAAATTCCTTGGTTTTTTGTTGGATTTAGATGAAAATGATTTGTGATTCCATTCAATTCATTTCATTTTCCATTTTTGTTAGCTTCCAAACACACCCATAAAGTCTTAGTCTTTCTGATTTAAACTATTAATCTTTGATTTAAAATACATATTTGTAAATGGTTTAATGAGAAAGCAATGTGTAAAGCGCTTTGTAACATTGACTTGCAGAGGTAGCAAGTAATGACATACCAAGAGGCTCGGCAGAGACTTGCGGTGTCAGAAAAACTCAGTGGTGGGAGGCGGGTAGACTTTTAAGATTGTTTTAATTCCTATACTTGGTATATCTATAATACAATGAAACACTTTGTTTTGATTTCTATCTTTGATACCATTGATTGTTTTAATTACACTGAGTCATATATGAATAGCAAGTATGTTGCACGAGTCTTGAAATGTATGTACTTTAGTTGTGGTATTCAACATCTTCTAATACGCTTCATGATTTCTAATATAGCTTTGGATGCCATTAAAATTGTGGGATTGGAAATATAAGCAGCACATTTAAAATAGATTTTTTGTGTCATGTTGCTTGATAATTGATTATTGGGATGTATTTGTAGGAAGCTGTAGAGAAACTGTCAGTTATGAATCATTCTGATGGTGATTGTCCGTTGTGTTTGTTCCCTTTGGTCTGTGCAGATCAACAGTCAAAACTTTCCTTTTTTGAAGTTACTGCCATGCTTTCATTGTTTTCATATGTAGGCTCTATTTATTTTTATGTTTTTATCTTCCTGTTATAACATTTTATTATATTAGTATTTTACAAGTTGGAGGAAGTCAATTTTAACTTGGTTTATCAATAACCCATTGTCCTGATTTTAATCTATAATTGGCAGGGAATGTATCATTAAAAGATGGGGCTGACTTCAAAGTCCTAAAGAAATAGACTCTTTAATTCATCTAGGGTGTCAAGATTTTTAGTAGCTTATGAATTGTAGTATATGCCTAATGATCAGCATTAGGCAGGACAAATTAGTGTTAATTATGTATTAGTACTTGGTTAAATTTTTTTTTTATAAAGTATGCCTATCTAATTATTTATTTGAGTGGGGATAACTTAATCTTAATTTATCCTTTATCTTTTTTTTAACAATTTAAATTGTAAATAACACATTTATTATACAATCAATAAATACTAAATAAACATTCGTCCAACGGACGGGTAAAATACTAGTTTATTATAAAAGAGGAAAAAGTTTAACATGACAAGGAAAAAAACTCTTAACTGACATGTATCGATAATTATTATAATCTCATACCCTCTTTATGACAAAGATAAATTGTTTAGGAGTAAATACTAGATTTTACTAATAGAAAGTAAATTTCATTAATTTATGATAATTTTTATTAAATTAAACTTCAAATAGTAATCTACAATAAATGTTGACACTAACAATATGAATAATGTTCCTTGTACTTCAAATATACTTAGTCTCATTTGTACTCCTAGATCATTTCTCTTCTTTTTCTTCTTTCTCTCTTTTTTTTTTCTGCCACTCCTTTCTTCTTCTATTCTCTCTATTTATTTATTTTTTCTTTTACTAATTTTTCTTCTTCTCTTTCTCCTACTCTTTCTTAACGTTTCTCCTTCTTTTTCTTGTTATTTTCATTAAAATTACTTGATTTTATCTTATTTTATTCTTATAATTAAATATATAACTTTTCATTGAAAATATTTTCTTATTATTTTTTATAATTTTTTTAATTTTTTAATTTCATCTAAATTTCTTAATTCTTTTACAAATACATGAGTGACTGCTTCAATGAACATACAATAAATTTCTTTGATCACCATTACACTAATAGTGTCTCTTTAAATTTAGACGGTTATGATGATGAGATTCTTGAAGCACAAAATAAAAAATTACTCACAATATAACACAAATTACTCACAATTTTATAATTCACTTTTTATTTTATCACAATGTAACACAATTTCATTCACAATATTGCTTACACATTAACACAATTTTTTTTTAAATGTTATGCACGTTTGCGCATATATTTACACAAGTTACTCATTGTTTATTGTAAATTTGCTCATAAATGCTACACAAGTTACTTACAGTAACATACAAATTTATTCTCATATTTTACATAAATTGCTTACAGTAAGATACATCTTTGCTTACACATTTTACGAATATTGTTCACATTATAATAAAAATTTGCTCACTTATTTTCAAGGTTATGAAAATCGGACCGGCTATTAAAACAGACGAGGGATGGGTTTAGAGGTTTAGAGATTTAATCGGTTCGATCGGGAGTTCAACCAGATATAATAAAATATGTATAAAATATATATTTATCTAACAATATATACATATGAAGAATTTTATACTATAAAAAATTAAGTGTATTAAAAATATTAATTGAAAATTAAAATATAGAGTGTTTAATATATTTATATGTTTAATAGTCCTTAATTACAATAAATAAAGTAATTTATTTATTATACTTTATTACAAAATAGTTACTACATTTTCTTAATTAAAAATTATACTTTTACATCAGATGACCAGTTCAACCGATGTTTTAATAAATAAATATCAACTAATCTTTATGATTTAAATTTTAAAATTATAAGTAAAGAATATATAACTATACATGTAAAATAAGTACATATCTTCTACTCTTGTTGTCTAGATGCTAAAAATAAATCATTTTCTAACTTGTATGAGAAAAACATATAAATGAAAGTGTATGTGTGCACGAGAAGGGGGGGTTGAATCGTGCAAGTTTTTAAAAAATTACTTCTTAAAACTTTTACTTAGAAAGCTGTTTTTACTCAGAAGGTAGATTTAAGAGTTTGCAGCGGAAATTGCTTTCTGAGAAGATTAAGTTTCTGAGAACTTAGTCTTTCTGAGAAAGTTCCTTTCTGAGGGATTTTAAGAGAATGACTTAAAGTTAGATTTTCTTAAAAGCTTTCTGACTTTGATCAATAAGGTTTTCACGAGACTTCTTAATTAGAATCGTGGTAGAGTTTTTCTCAAAGAGTTGTGCAAGTAAAGAACAAGGGAGAAAAACTTAACACAAAGAATTTTATACTGGTTCGGTTATAACCAACCTACTCCAGTCCTCAACCTTCAGTTGAGAGTTCTTAGATATTCTTCTTAATGTGCCTTCCCAGACAACACTGCCTTTACCAAGTAAAGGACTTCCACCACTTCACAACCCGAAGTGGATTTTCTTGCCTCACACTAGAGGACTTCCTTGCCTCCAACACTAGATGACTTCTTTGCCTCACAACAGAGGACTTCCTTGCCTCACAACAATTAAGGACTTTTAACTTTGCCTCAAACACTAGAGGACTTAAAACTGCCTTCAAACAACGAAGGACTTAGCGTTTTTCGGAAAGTTGTTTTTGCTTCGAAAACTACTAAGATTAAGTTACAAACTTAATTTGACCCTTAGTAGACTTCTAGATTTAACTTACAAATGTAAGAATTTACACCAATTCAGAACTAGAAGATTTTGCAAAGTTAGAAGAACAATTTTGTAAAAATTGTCTTTCTGAGAAAGTTCTAAGTTTTCGCAAAATGATTTTCAATTCAACAGAGTTTTGGCACGTTTAATCAAGAGTTTTAGCGCAAGAGTTTTCGTCACATTGCTCTGGAATTGAACTCATATATATAGGCATCAAAGAGCCGCGAAATTAGAAGCTTTTACTTTGCTTATGTGGCTGTGTCCTTTTCAGAACGGCTCCCTGCTACAGTCAGCGCGAAATGAGGAACTTTTCAGAACTGCACAGTGCGCGTGTTCCCACTTCCTTGGCTAGTTGTAGCGAGCTTTCTGAGACTGCTTGCGATCCCTTGAGTCCAGACACTTGGTTGCTTATGAGTCCAACATTCTGAGAGTTGTACGGACTTCTGAGGCGAACCTTCTGAGGGAGGACCCTTCTGAGAACTACTAGTCGCAAGGCCTTCTGAGACCCTTCTGAGGCGACAGTGTTCTTTCCTCAGAAACATGTTTTCACCTTCTGCGCTTCTGAGACATCCTTTCTGATATCTTTTGGCGCTATGATTTTATCAATTGATCTCGAGGCTACTTGATGTTTTGTCTTGGTCTCTGCTCATGGTATTGCAATAATTTAAAGCTCTCTGAGACACTTAGCGCACATATTAGCAAAACCTTAAGTAAAATTTTATACTTATGGCTTACCTTGTTATCATTAAAACTTTCATTGTTCTAAGAGAATTATGCCTAATTCTCTCAGAAGGGTTTTGGAGCTTACAATCTCCCCCTTTTTGATGATAACAACTTAAGTCTTAAGATAATAATTTTGCTTAAGTTCAGAAGTGTTTCTGAGTAAGTTCACAACTTATTCAGAATGCACTTTTGCTTTCTTAGAAACTAACTTAGCTTTCTGAGAGAAGGCTTCGTTATTTTCTTAGAAGGCTGTGATAATCAACAGTTAAAGTATGCAATGTATGATCACTGTTTGAGATTATCAATTACATAGCGTGTATTTCATGATGAATATATGTATGAAATTCAGAAATACCAGACTAAGTAAATCAAGAGATGCCAAATAATAAAAAATAAGCATAAAATTAAGTAAAACATGAGATGCCAAAGTAATGATTTTTCATTGATGGTTTTGTAGAGATACAAAATATTTGGCTCCCCCTAAGTCCTAGCCTAGTGTTTACGTATAGCCAATGTACAAAAATTTTTATCATTTATCTACTCCCCCTTTGTTATATCAAAAAGGGTGGCTAAGACACAGACGCCATCATGGACTTAGAACTACTGCCTTCTGGCAATGTAGCGTAGCAGCTGGCATATCTCCATGAGAATCTCGCTCTGAGTCGCATTCGGAGCGCATTCTGGAGGGAGTTCAGAGGAAGTGGAAGGCTGTTGAGAAGATGAGGGTGGAGATGGAGGAGGGCGAGAGACTTCAGCCTCAAGAACCTCATCAATGATATCCCTCTGTTGATATTCAGGAAGTTCTTCTTCTTGGACAGCTTTGTCTTTAATAGCAGCGAGTTCAATAGAAGGCTGCCTCTGAGCGTCCTCAGAAACTAGAGCAAGGTCTAGATCAGAAGGTTGCCGAGCTGATGGTTGCTCCATAGCACCAGAAGTCTGAGCATCGTCGGAGAGGTTGAAAGTTGAGATCTGGCTATGTATGGCTTTAATGTACTTCAACTTCTCAGTTCGACCAAGGAAAGGCCGAAATTGAACAGAGGGTGGTGTGACTACCATACTTCCCAGCTGGAAGCCAGGACTAATCATCGAGTCCGTAATCGAGAAGGTAGGACCCTGTTGATTGAAGGATGTAGGAGGGACCTCTGTTATATCTAGAGGAGGAACCTCTGGTTCCTTCTGAGAGACCTTCTCAGATAGAGTTCCTTTTAAGGAACTGTGGGCAACAAATGCCTCAACTGCTGCAACGCCGGCAGCCATGGTAGCGTCAGCGCCCACCTCTGAGCTGAGCCCAGTGCTGGTGGTCCCTGGCACTACTTCATGTGTTGAGACATGAGTTTCCTCATGTTCCGGAGGGATCTCAGAAGAGAGAGGACCAACCTCAGAAGTTGGTTCAAGTAAGGCTTCCTCATGCTGTAGTTGTTGTTCTGGTTGCATCTGAGCAGCTTCTGGAGTCTCAGAAGGTTGATCCAGTTCCTTCTGGACCTCAAGCATCGTCTGAGCCAATGACTCAGCATTCACAGTAGCAGCCTCAGTTGTGGTTGCCTCAGAAAGTTCCACCATAGAAACCTCAGATGGCTTCTTCTGGGGCTCTTTCTTGGAGCTTTCAGCATCTGGGGTGCGATGCTCAATGCGGAAGCTTGCCGCATCACCTTCCTCTGAAGAGGAATCAACAACATTTCCTCCATGCCCCTGAACGTCTTCTTTGGGAGGAGAGACATTCCCAGAGGGGGAGGAGTGATGAGAAGCTTCTGCTTCTTCTTCAACAGCAGCAGTAGTAGTGGCAGCAGCAGCAGCAACTGTGACAATTTCCTTACCCGTCGGCTTCGGCGGGCTCTGTTTCTTAGTGGTTTTTATCCCCACTCCTTTGTGAGATTTTCCCTGATAGTTCAAGGAATGCAGGAGTTTAGTTTTAAATTTGGTGGGTTTTAGACCAGAAATAGAATCAGAAACAGGAATTGAAGTAGAAGAAGATTTAAGAAAAGAAGGTGGAGTTTTAGAGTAAGCTTTTACCAAACGACCACGTTTCTTTTTCCCTTCTGGTGGCACGTCTGGGACTTGGAGAGTTGGAGGTGGTTTCCTCTTTCTGGTCATGGGTCGCTCAGACGTTGTTTCTTCTGAGTCTTCAGCAGCCTCAACAACCTCAGGTTCCTTCTGAGGAGTCTTCTGAGCTTCCTCAGAAGCCATACTCCTTGTCACCCTTGTTGGAGAGGGGTGAGTCACCTTTGGTTGCTTCTTCTTCCTTTCTGAGGGGTCAGAAGCCTTTTCCTTTCCTTTCTCAGCCTTAGAGGGCTGTTTGGTGCTAGCAGCTCCCTTGTAAGGCTTTGCTTCCTCCTTCTTCTTAGGTGCCCCCGTCTCTGGTACCTTATTCTTTTTGATGTTGTTGAAGGTGACCATGGTGAATTTGCTGTGGTTGAAGACATACTCGTAGTCCTCAAGTGGGAAGGAGAAATGGTCGAGGATTCTGGTCAGAAGGCTTCCGTAAGGTAGACTTGTGAGAGCCCTTTTAGGATGAGCTTGGTGCATCATGTAGTTGAGCACCATCCTTCCAAAATCTACTCTTTCCTTCTTCAGCAGGTGGTACAATAGGCATGCATCCATGGTGGTAACGTTCCCCATGTCTCCATCAGAGGGAGAAGGGTATGTTGAACAACTGAGAAGATGATTCTGGCCTTTTGCGTAAGATGAGGCACCTTTACGCCCTTGAGTGGTAGACTGTTGCTACCAGTCAGAAGTGTCACCACTTCTTCTTCTGAGTCATCTACCTCCTTGACCCATTCTGGGTCGTCGGCGATGACAGCACCACCATTCAAGGTCTTGAAAACTTTGTTGATGTCAGAGGAGGAGAAGCGGATTTGCTGATCAGCAATCGTGCTTTTGACTCCTTTGTTGGTGAACCTTTCTATTTGCGAATAGAATGCTCTCACCACATTTGGGTAGCACACGTCCTCGGAGCTCATCATGGCTGGCCATCCAGGTTGCTTGAGGAAAGTGAGTTGAAGTTCATCCACTTGATTGTATACGTTGAGAGGTAGTACCCTTCCCATAGCAAGATTTCTTGGAAGATAAGTCTTGTGGAATAGGGATTGCATCTCTTCATTGTCGTAGAGAATATCTTCGGATACTTCATTGAGGTTGTTTCTCATTAAGCCCTTGATTTCTCCAGAGGAGGCCATTAGGAAGAAAAAGTTTAAGTTTGGAATGAGATGAAGGGAGATAGAGAAGAAATGAGAGCAGAGATAACGGAGAGAGAGCGAGAGGATGAAGATGAAACATATGAAGATTGGAAAGCGAGGAGAGGATTTGGCAGAGTTTTGGTAAGTTTTAAGCGCAAAGTGCTCAAATGGAACAATGCCATGAGTATTTATAGAAATGGCTTGTAACTAGCCGTTTCTGACGCTTATCCAAAAGTTACCGTTGGTAACTTGTTTCTCGGAAGGTACCTTTCTGAGAGAAGTTGTCCTTCTGAGAAACGCTCCTTCTGAGAAATGTTTCAGAAGATCTCCTTTCTGAGGGATGAGTCTTCTGAGAACAAATTTTCTCAGATAGAGTTTTCTGTGTTTTCCTACTTCAAGCTCAGAAGCTTAGTTCTATTGTTTGTCTCAGAGTCTAAACTAGGACTAAGGGGGGTTTCTAGGAAAGAGTTTTTAATTTCAAAGTACTTAGAAACGTCTTAGATTAAGAAGTCCTTTCAGAATATTGAAACGATCCTCGGGTAAAGGCTTTGTAAATATATCTGAGATTTGATCCTCAGTATTCACAAATTTGAGTTCAATGTCGCCTTTTTGCACATGATCCCGAATAAAATGATGTTTTATATCAATGTGCTTGGATCAAGAATGCTGAATAGGATTCTTAGCTAAGTTGATAGCACTTGTATTATCACAAAGGATAGGAATTTTGGTGTACCTTAATTGATAATCAAGTAGCTGATTCTTAAACCATAGCATATGAGAACAGCAGTTCGCAGCAGACACGTATTCAGCTTCAGCAGTTGATAGAGCGATCGTATTTTGCTTCTTGCAAGACCATGTGATCAAGCATTCTCCAAAGAAGCAGCAGCAGCCACTTGTGCTTTTGCGATCGATCCTATCTCCAGCGTAGTCAGCATCACAATATCCTACAACATCAGAAGAACACCCTTTCTCGTACCAAAGACCAAGATTAGTAGTTCACTTAAATATCGTAAAATTCGTTTAACTGCAGTTAAATGTGATTGCTTAGGCTTAGACTGGAATCTAGCACAGATCCCAACACTAAGTTGGATATCTGGTCTGGAGGCAGTTAAGTAGAGAAGTGAGCCAATCATTCCTCGATAGTTGCTTTCTGAGACTTTCTCACCATCTTCATCCAAGTCAATTACTTGAGAGGGATGCATGGAGTGCTCATGGGCTTGGCCTTATCCATCAGAAACTTCCTCAGAATTCTTTGGTATACTTCTCTTGTGGATAACTGTTCCTTCTGACTCTTGCTTGATTTGTAGTCCTAGGAAGAATTTTAATTCTCCCATCATGCTCATCTCGAATTCACCTTGCATAAGCTTGGAGAATTCTTTGCAAGGCATTCATTGGTTGCGCCAAATATTATGTCATCAACATAAATCTGGACAATCAAGAAGCCAGAGTCTTCTGAGAGTGTAAAGAGAGTTGTGTCTACTTTCCCTCTTGAGAATCCGTTTTTAAGCAGGAAGAGCTCAATCTATCGTACCAAGCTCTTGGAGCTTGTTTCAGACCATAGAGAGCCTTTGTAAGCTTAAATACGTGATCCGGGAATGCATCATTCACAAAACCAGGAGGTTGTTTTACATAAACTTCCTCAGAAAGGTATCCATTCAAGAAGGCAGACTTAACGTCCATCTGATAGAGTTTGAAACCTTTGTGTGCAGCAAAAGCTAGCAACATTCTGATAGCTTCCAATCTTGCGACTGGAGCGAAAGTTTCATCGTAGTCTATCCCTTCTTGTTGGTTGTACCCTTGAGCAACCAATCTGGCCTTGTTTCTCACGACTTGACCGTTTTCATCAAGTTTGTTTCGAAACACCCATTTAGTCCCAATGACACTCTTGCCTTTGGGTTTCTGAGTTAGTTTCCAAACTTGATTTCTCTCGAATTGGTCAAGTTCATCCTGCATGGCATTTACCCAGTAGGATCATCTAACGCCTCTTCTATGGAGTCTGGTTCAAGCTCAGAAACCATAGCAAGATTTGTATAGTTCCTTCTGGTTCTTACGCCACGTTCTGGATTGCCCAAGACTTCGTTCTGAGAGACGTTCTTCAAGTCTCTTGAACCTCTAATCCCTTTAGGAGTAGGTTCTGAGAAGGAGACACAGAAGGTTCTCTTTCTGAGTCATCAGAAGCTTGTCCTTCTGAGAATCTAGGTTCCATTGTATTTGGAGAAGTAGATTCTCTAGGTTCTGGAGCTTCGATGATGCTACTGGATTTTTCTTTAGATGGAGATGGTTGTTCCATGGGTTGGAAGTCAGTCTCATCATCTATAAGAATTTTCTTTTTGGCTTTCTCAGAAGTGATGTTGAGTTTCTCAAACTCATCTTCTAAGTCTGCATCTTTCTGAGACATGTCCTTACTAAGTTCTTTGAACTTAATATGGATTGTCTCTTCAACACATTTACTCCTTTGTTATATACTCTGTAAGCTTTAGAGACTAAGGAGTATCCTAGGAAGCATCCATCATCGGACTTAGGATCAAACTTAGAGAGTTTGTCCTTTGTGTTGAGAATAAAACAAGAAGAACCAAATACATGGAAATAAGAAATGTTTGGTATTTTATTCTTCCATAGCTCGTAAGGAGTCTTTTTCAGAATTGGTCTCAGAAAGACTCGATTCTGAATGTAGCATGAAGTGTTAACTGCTTCAGCCCAGAAACCTTTTGAAAGTCCGCTTTCTAAAAGCATTGTTCTTGCCATCTCTTGAAGGCTTCGATTCTTTCTCTCAGCCACTCCATTTTGTTGAGGAGTTCTGGGAGATGAGAATTCGTGAGCAATGCCCAGATTTTCACAAAACTTTTCGAAGCATGGTTCTCAAATTCACCACCATGATCTGATCTTATGGTATGAATGTGCGAATCCTTTTCTGTTGAAACTCTTTTTGCAAATGCTTTGAACTTCTCAAAAGTTTCTTCCTTAGAGGCTAGAAAGAAACCCAAGTGAATCTGGAGTAATCATCCACTATGACAAGACCATAGCGTTTTCCAGAAAGAGAAGCCGTTCTGGTTGGTCCAAAGAGATCCATGTGGAGCAGTTCCAGTGGTTTCTGAGTGGAAATACCACTTTTACTGGGAAAGGAAGCTTTGGTCTGTTTCCCTTTTTCACAGAAGTCGCAGGTTGCATCCTTCTGATACTTAATTCTGGGAAGGCCCTTTACAAGTCCTTTCTGAGAGAGTTCAGAAAGAAGTCTCATATGGGCATGACCAAGTTTCTTATGCCATAGCCATTTGTCTTCTTGGACAGAGACAAGGCACTCCACGTTTTGATCCTTTAGATCATCCAGATGGATAACATAGATGTTACCAACACGTTTTCCTTCCAGAACGATCTTGTCATTTGTGAGATTAATCACATGACAATACTTGGCATAAAACTCAACCTTTAAGCCTTTGTCACAAATTGACTAATGCTTAATAGATTGTGAGTTAAGCCATCGACCAAAAGTACATCTGAGATTTGGTGAGAGGAATCCTTACCAACATCTCCGATTGCAGTGACTCTTCCCTTAGCGCCATCACCGAATCGCACTGTTCCGCCCTTTTTGGGCTTGAGGCTTCTGAACCAGTGCTTGCTTCCAGTCATGTGCCTCGAGCAGCCACTGTCAAGGTACCACTGCTCATCGTGGTGGTGGAGCAGCGCTTGATGATGACCTGCAGTCACAAAGTTAACAGATTTAGGTACCATTCTTTGTTGGGTCCTTGCTTGTTAGCTTTCTTGGACTTTTGCCTTCTTTTCTTAGAAGGGTCATGGTTTGAGAGTCAGAGACCTTTTGTTTGCCCTTTTCAGAAGCACTTGCTTTCTGAGAAGTTTTACCCTTCTGAGAGGGGTTAGTCTTCTTAGAAGGCTTTGCTTTCTGAGTTTCTTTTGAGCCTTCTGAGGCTTAGAGATTTTTCCTTTTTCCAACATAGGACATTTTTCAGAACATGGCCATTTTTAAAACATGCGATGCACGTGCGAGGTGATTTAGTTAAAGATGGATCAATATCATTTGGTTCGAAGATTTCTTCATAACCAAGTCCACTCTTATCCTTGTAAGGTCTTTGACCCCCAAGCAAGAGTGTCATCATTTTTTCACCCTTGACCATCTTAACTAAGTCAGAAGTGAGAAGCTCATTTGTCTTTTGTAATTCTATCAAAGCCAGTTCGGCTTTTCAACAGTTACAGAAGACATTGTTTCTAAGCTTGATAGAGGTTGTGACCTTCAAGATATCTATTTTTAAAGTCATCTCTTTCAAGCCTTAGGTTCTCTACTTCTTGAATTAGTCTAGCATTTTCAGCTTCTAAGGTTTGAAAGACTTTCTTAGTTTGCTGAAATTGTTAGCTAATTCGTTTGAGTCTCTCAGAAGCTCTTCATAGAGTTCTGAGATCTCATTGTATGAGTATGAGAGAGGAGGAGAGTTTGGTACCTCTTCTGACTCAGATTCTGTTTCCAGAATATAGTCAGTACCGGCCATGAAGCAGACATTAGCTTCCTCTTCACTTGCTGACTCAGAGCCTTCCTCTTCTGAGTCACTCCATGTAGCAGCCATTGCCTTCTTCTTCTTCTTGGGAATGAACTTCTTCTTTCCCTTGTTCTGAGGCACTCCGTTCTGAAGTGGCCCTTTTCTCCACAGCCGAAACATGTGGCATCAGAAGACTTTGACTTTCCTTTTCTAGGGGTGATCTCTTTGTCTTTGCTTGGTCTTCTCTTCCAAGCTTTCTTCATTTTCCTTACTAGAAGAGAGATGTCATCTTATCGGAATCTGAGTTTGATCGTTTTCAGACTCAGATATTTCTTCAGCCTTTAGGGCTTTTGAAGTCTTTTGATCTGACTTTTCAGAGCCAGAGCTTTCTGAGGTCTTGAGGATGAAGATGGTCCTCCAAGCAGTCCTTCAAGCTCAATCTCATGAGTTCTGAGTGAGCCAAACAATACATCTAAACCTAGCTGATTTAGATCCTTTGCTTCTTGATCGCTGTCACCTTTGGGCGCCACTTGGCAGAGAGGCTTCTGAGAATTTTCCTCACCATCTCAGCGTTGGAGTAGGTCTTTCCCAAGACCTTTAGCTGATTTATGATGTGGAGAAACCT
Source organism: Aeschynomene evenia (assembly GCA_013621005.1). NCBI lineage: Eukaryota > Viridiplantae > Streptophyta > Magnoliopsida > Fabales > Fabaceae > Aeschynomene > Aeschynomene evenia. The sequence goes on along the minus strand of RYYW01000099.1, from coordinate 2,037 downwards.
TATTGACATGTTGTCAATGGTTTCCTCAGGTTGCATGCAGAAGGACTCGTACTTATGTACGAGCATTGATACCTTGGTTTCCTTGACTTCATCATTTCCTTCATGCGCATGTGTAATCTCTCCCAATTTCTGAGCGGTGTCACACGACACATCTTGTCGTATTCTCCTTGGGCAAGGCGCAGAGAAGAATGTATTTAGCTTTGAAGTTGAGTTGTATCTTTTCCTTCATCTCTTGAGTCCATTCGTCCTTAGGACTCGTCTGTATAGGTTCTGAGTGCTGGAGGTGCCACTCCTGGCTCAGCGTCTGTTGCAACTACAGCATCCTCTGTAATGTCTGCAGAGGCTGATAGTCTCCATTCTCGATCCTATCCCATAAGTCCAGACTGGTGTGCTTGATGAATAGCGTCATCCTGTCACGCCAGTAGTCGAAGCTGTCTCCGAGAACATCGGAGGTTGTTTATTGAAGCCCATCTGATATGAATGCAGCTGGTGAATTCATATTTCCCTTCGTGGATCTTTTCCTTGACACTGCTAAGTGCTCACCCCTTAAGGACCGAGCTCTGATGCCAATTGAAAGTGTATGTGTGCACGAGAAGGGGGGGTTGAATCGTGCAAGTTTAAAAAATTACTTCTTAAAACTTTACTTAGAAAGCTGTTTTTACTCAGAAGGTAGATTAAGAGTTTGCAGCGGAATTGCTTTCTGAGAAGATTAAGTTTCTGAGAACTTAGTCTTTCTGAGAAAGTTCCTTTCTGAGGAATTTTAAGAAAATGACTTAAGTTAGATTTCTTAAAAGCTTTCTGATTTGATCAATAAGGTTTTCACGAGACTTCTTAATTAGAATCGTGGTAGAGTTTTCTCAAAGAGTTATGTCAAGTAAAGAGCAGGGAGAAAAGCTTAACACAAAGATTTTATACTGGTTCGGTTATAACCACCTACTCCAGTCCTCAACCTTCAGTTGAGAGTTCTTAGATATTCTTCTTAATGTGCCTTCCCAGACAACACTGCCTTTTACCAAGTAAACGACTTCACCACTTCACACCCGAAGTGATTCTTCCTGCCTCACACTAGAGGACTTCCTTGCCTCCAACACTAGAGGACTTCTTTGCCTCACAACAGAGGACTTCCTTGCCTCAAACAAAGGACTTTGAACTTTGCCTCAAACACTAGAGACTTAAAACTGCCTTCAAACAACGAAGGACTTAGCATTTTTCGGAAAGTTGTTTTTGCTTCGAAAACTACTAAGATTAAGTTACAAACTTAATTTGACCCTTAGTAGACTTCTAGATTTAACTTACAAATGTAAGAATTTACACCAATTCAGAACTAGAAGATTTTGCAAAGTTAGAAGAACAATTTTGTAAAAATTGTCTTTATGAGAAAGTTCTAAGTTTTTCGCAAAATGATTTTCAATTCAACAGAGTTTTGGCACGTTTAATCAAGAGTTTTAGCGCAAGAGTTTTCGTCACATTGCTTGGAATTGAACTCATATATTAGGCATCAAAGAGCCGCGAAATTAGAAGCTTTCACTTTGCTTATGTGGCTGTGTCCTTTTCAGAACGGCTCCCTGCTACAGTCAGCGCGAAATGAGGAACTTTTCAGAACTGCACAGTGCGCGTGTTCCCACTTCCTTGGCTAGTTGTAGCGAGCTTTCTGAGACTGCTTGCGATCCCTTGAGTCCAGACACTTGGTTGCTTGAGTCCAACTTTCTGAGAGTTGTACGGACTTCTGAGGCGAACCTTCTGAGGGAGACCCTTCTGAGAACTACTAGTCGCAAGGCCTTCTGAGACCCTTCTGAGGCGACAGTGTTCTTTCCTCAGAAACATGTTTTCACCTTCTGCGCTTCTGAGACATCCTTTCTGATATCTTTTGGCGCTATGATTTATCAATTGATCTCGAGGCTACTTGATGTTTTGTCTTGGTCTTTGCTCATGTATTGCAATAATTTAAAGCTCTCTGAGACACTTAGCGCACATATTAGCAAAACCTTAAGTAAAATTTTATACTTATGGCTTACCTTGTTATCATTAAAACTTTCA